>JAGFVP010000258.1:0-43433 GCA_021031095.1 Bathelium albidoporum | reverse complement strand
GGCGTTTTAGGGGGGAGGGGCTGGTGGTCGTCTTGGTTGGAGATTGAATGGCGAAGTGGGGAGATGTTTGGGTGGTTGTGCGGCGGCGGCGTTTTTGGGGAGTGGATGACTGGGTTGGAAGAGCGGTGCTCGTTATTTCGGGATCCATCGAGAGAGCAGGATGATTCTCCAAAAAAGAAGAGTGTTGTCCGTATATCTGGTTCAGAGTCTGACAAGGAGCCTAACTTAAAGAATTGTATGTATATTCAGGCAGATAAGGTTTATTTTTCGCAGGACTGCCACCAATCTTACATTTCCCGTAGCAGTTCTTCGCCATAGATGGAGAACCGTTGAGCTGATGCCCCTGGGTCCTCGATTGTACAGTTGCTTATAGCTAACCAGGCATATTCGAAGACAATATATAAAACTGAAATTCAAGAAGCATGAAGAAGAAAAGAGATTGAGGAGAACTTGGTAAACGTCAAAGCCTCAGATGCATATCGCCAAGACCGTCGCAGCTGCACAAATTTCCCGTCAATTTGCAGAGGCAAACGATGCTATTTCCTGGACAATAGGTATTTGAGAGATTGGATTGCAGGGAGCTGGATGGATGTTTGACAGCAAATGCAGGGTGTAGGTGTAAAGCTTAATGATCAAATTGCAAGGGGAAGAAAGGAGTTGAACATACTAAAGCATGATTGGCTGGAAGTACCTCTCCTACACAGCACTTACTAATCGGTGTACTGAGTCTCCCAAAGTTACTCCCACGACTTCTATGGCAATACTTCAGACCATGTCTTCAGAACATCCGTGGCGTGACTGTTCACAAATTGCACGTAAGCTCATGACCAGTGTGTGTGCCAGTGTCGTTAATTTACCTAACTCGAGACTTAGGCCCCATTACCATCTTACCCAATGCCACCCTTCCACTCAAAGATCTGCCACCTTAACCAAGCATGTCGAGATTAGAGCGTATTGAGGCCGGAAATCTAGGTCAAGACGCTCCTGAGCGTGAGCAAGGAATCTTTGGAAATTCGACAGGTCGTTCCGGAGACCAGACCATTTGGGTGAAGGCACCGAATGATGGCATACCCAAGAGGCAACTTGGTTAAAAAAAACAAGAGAGAAGCTGGAGCGAGATCAATTGTGATCCGTGTCTGACGTTGGTGATTCCAATACTCTTCAATCTGGGAAAGACCATGATCTGAGCTTGGAACCAAAGCCAGGGCTATGGGCAGTCAGCGAATACAATGCTTTGCTCCAACTTGCAGGCATGGGTGAGAGCCATGAGGCTGCGTGATGAAGAGAGAGCGGAAAAACTCCTTGACGACGATGTCTTGATCGAAAGGGAGCAGGCTCTAAATAAGAAATGGTTAGGACTATATGCAAGGGAAGATAGCAACACGCCAATTCGAGTGTTTGAAGAGACCGCGAAGCAAATGATGGGTACATTAGACGAGTTTCAGCATCACTGCGAAAGGGCGAAACACTACTATCACATGAGGGAGAAGATGTTGTGGACCATTGTTACCGCTCCTCCACCCAGGACTAAAGTGATCAACAGAAAATTCCGGGTTAAATCGACGATTTTGCTACCATATACTATCATTACCGCAAGATGGTATATCTACCAGATCTCACGCTAGATGAAGAGACATCGATTTTATAAAAACAGGCTTCAATACTTTCTCAATAAAATAAAATGAAAAAGCGAAACAGTTTGCTGTGGGCAGTTTATGCAACGGCATTATTTCTAGAATGCCGATATTGTCGTGGCTCTACATTCTTTTTAGTTGAGACTCGATTTCTGCTGATTATGCTTCTCGGGAATTCTTTATATAGACGTCAGTAGTGCGAACGCACCTTATGGAAAGGGCGATCGCAACTATTCATTCTATTGTAGGACGAATCCCACTTCCACTGCAATAGTTCGCTTTCCAAAAAACGTTTGCTGATATGAGAGCAGGCCTTCTTTAGCCGAGTACCTTTAGAAGCATGCTTAAGTAGCATCTCTCGTCCTTTTCGTCCGACTGTGCTATCCATCACATCTATTTCTCTTCCCATCTAAGGATTACGAAAATCTTCCTGAGCTGTTTCAAATCTCATTATGGCAGCTGCAAACATCCATCATTCAACCTCGCCTTTAACGCCAGCTAAAAACACTCACCATTTGCCTTGCTTTGCTTTGCCATGTACTTATCCTATCAACTCTCATCTTCTGAAGTATCTACTGGTCGCATTTGGATCATTTGCAACCCACTCCAGAAGCATTTCAGCAGGCCTTTCGACATGCATTTCAGCAGACCTTTCGGCAGACCTTTCAACAGGCGCAGGCAAGCCATGAGCACATCAGTGACCGGGATACACGCCTTGAGAGTACGAACAGAAGGGTTCATGCTGCTTGGGAAATGCGTTGGTCACCAGTCCTTCCTTTACACAGCTTATCGGAAGCTGGAATGGCGCATATCAACTTAGATGTTTCCAGATTCATTATGGAGAAGACAAAAATAAAGCAGTTGAATGCCTGAACCTTGCTAGGCTTCAGAGGATTTTGAGTCCGGGAAGAGGGAAGAGCAGCAGCAAGAAGTTCCGGCCTTCAGACACTCAGATTGCTGGAAAGATAATCCGTGAAAACAAGGACACACCACTTGGAAGTTTGCCGGGAGCTGATCGCCTCCATGAGGACTACAAATCATATGGCATGGGAAGAGATATGTCCACTGGGATTTTCGAAGAAGGGATGCAACGCCAAGTCACTGAATCGGGCTCTGCATCACCTAGTGGAGCTTAACCTCATCCTCAGACTTGTTGGGAGAGATGAAAGAGACTGCCCTGACCACCTTCGCTACCTTGAAGAAACATCCCGGTGAGATCAAATTGTTATGTTCTTTTCACGAGGACTCGAAACGGAAACACACTCCTTTGGAGTTCTCCCAAATTTAGCTTCTTAAAGATCGAATGTCTGTATTGTACTGTCGCAGCGAGTTACCATCGGTAGAGGACATCAGGAGCACCCATTTAGAAGCAATAATCGCTCATATTAGCAACTCCCACAGGCGCGCTAACGTGACGGTTTGATTCTCAAGACTTAAGAGAAGAGCTCAGAGATCAAGGTAGTTTGAGCAGAGATCTTAGAGGAAGAAGAGAATCAAGTGCTTCAAGACCACCAACTTCTAAGGATGCAGCGAGTCTTACAAACCGCGTTCTGACTTACGAAACGGAGTAGAACTACTCCGCTGACCATCTTTAGAAAATGCTTCTCGAGACCCCCCGCATTTCGTACCTGCATAAATGGGCTAAACTCGGCTTCTATGCTCTAAACAGTACTTTTGATGCCGTAACTCCAACAGCGCTCCAGGAAGGAGCTGTTTTTAGTCCCAATTGCCCGTAATGCTTCTGGCGCCAATGCCGCTTTTTAATCGGTGAAATAATGATCCAACCAAATTCTAAGCTCAGAGGTCAAACAATTCTCTCAATTGCTTTTCTGTATCGTCCGGTCCGGTCACAGAATGTCCTATCGTCCTGGAATCGGTATAAATTTCATAGTCGTTCCCACCCTCCATGGTCTTGTCCCCGAAGAAATGAATGGTTTTGAAGTCCACCCCGTCCGGACGCTCTTTGTCGGCCTGCAAGTGATTCAGGCAGTATGTCTTGTCCCAGCCATGTGGGAATACGTCGAATGATATCTGTCCGCCAATTGCATACCTGCCATTATTCAATTAGTACCCCAGCCATCTCAGCACTCCTACTCAAAGAAAATTGCAAGACCTACGTCAGCCCATAATCCGGAAACTCCTTCTTCAAGGCCTCCACCATCCTCTTGCGCACCCCTGCCTCTTTATCAAACGCATTGAACTGGTTTCTCTCCTCCACCGTCGCATTCCTCCCAATTGGACTGACATTCACCATTCCGTTCCGAAACTCTACAAATGTGCCCCTCTTGACGGGAATCTCGTCGCAGTCGGCAATGAACCGCAGGCAGAAATTGACGAATCGCTTCCACTTGTCCTCACCCAACCAGCCGATGAAGGATTGCGTCGCGAGCGCCTCACCCATGCGGTACGCGACGAGGCCGTTTTCGGGGAAGCAGAAGTCGAAGAGGGAGGTGACGTCGATGGCACTGGTGCCGAGCTGTTCTTGCTGCTTGACGAGGTTCGAGCCACCGACGAAGCCTATTGCGACTTTGTGGCGGAGGGCGGAGAGGAGTTGGAGCATGGAGGAGGAGGCCGCCTAGGATTTGATGAGAATTTGGGCCAGCAAGACTTCGATCGTTTTGAAAACGACCTCCAAATTTGAGAAATCACTTTAAGAAGCGCGAACTTACTCTTCTTGGCCGGGAAAGTGTATCGTCGACATCAAAAAGGCAGATGGTGTTCTTTATGGGCCTTTCATTGAGGGCAGGAATGACAGTGCCGGCCTGAGCCATGATGAGGCAAAGAAATACTACAGCTGCACCAGCGCGTGACAATGATTGCAATCGTTCTCGACAGTTGGGGAAACAGGATACTGGCTGTTTAATCAACGCTCTTGTTTGGGACTGGGATTCGTCCCTTGTTAGTGCACGATCCTAGTCAAAGCACAAGCTCGTCCTTTTTTCCACACAATCAAAACTAAATATCTCCACCAATTTTAGCTAAATCATAACAAAATCTTATAAATATTCAAAAGTAAAGCAAACATATATCATTCTCTTTTTTCTTTCTTAAAGCCCCCCACCCTCTCCCCCTCATCAATTAGTAAATCGGCAAAGTGTACATTGACTAGGATAGTGCACGGCCTGAAGCCCAGAAAACCCAAGTCCGAGACTTTATCACCACCAGGGCTTGCTGGCAATTTAATAAGCCGTTCTGGCTTACTATCTTGTATCTAACGCAGAATCACAGTCAAATCTTACTGTGGAGCAGCAATACTGTTGTTGGTTGGATGACTGAGATCAAGTCCCATTGAAGACAACAATTTTCTCTTGTCGAAGGTACATGACTCTTACCGCACCATCCGCGCGAGAGAATGAGATACTTCCTGGATGTAGTTGAAACATCCATGCGCAAAACCCCAAACTCGAGTGTGACTCCACCCCGCTCTGAATTTCCGGCTGCACGATCGCGTTATTGCTCACTGCTGGCGACAAGCGAGGAAGCATCTCTTGTCCATCAAGTCTAATAGTGATAGCAGAAGAGGCCACTCTGAGTGCTCATCACATCGCCAACTACAAGATTACGGGACAGACCATCGATGTCTATTGGATCACTCAATTGAGCGGGAGCATCAGAGCGACCATTAGCCTTGCCACTGTACGCTGTCAATCTTTCTGCACTATTCACATCTTGCCACTTGGACCACAATCGGTCAAGATTAGTATGGTGTAAGAAAAAGATTGGGTCTGTATATCTAGTATCAGCCAACCCTGCAACTCAAACCATGAGAGTACTATGGACTTACCATTAGGTCCGGTGAATTTGCTTAGATCGCCTCTGACGCTGCGGCTTAGGAACGTATGGCCGCGACGTTCAATCTCACTTGCAAATTTCTCGAAACTCGGCTCATCCATAAGCTGATCAATCGCATCGGGCTTGACGAGTTCGCCAAGCTCCCGAAGCTCCGAGTGGTCCGGGAAACCACGAGAAAGGCAATGAGCGTATTCCTCGCCATCGAAGTAAGAAACCTTCATACTAGCAAACGGTCCATCAACGACACAGCGACCCTCTCCTACGGTCGGTGCACCAGAAGGATCTCCGTTACCGCCAAGGCCACTGGCAGCATCCCAGACGGGCGATCCGCGGAAATTGTCCCAATCGAGGGACCAATCCCAGTATCTAGGCTCATGTGTCAGCCTTACTTGAAGCACAAAGGACTAGGTTTATTTACGGGAGGTCACCGTGGAAATTGCAATCATCTCTAAGACTTCTTTCGTAAAGATGGATGTAATAGCGGTGCCATGGCAGAAATGGGGCAGATTTATGCACTACGATATCGATCAGTACTTCACATTTCACAGCTAGGTAAACCGGAGCCAACGCGATTACCATAATCCGAGGAATGCTTGTGAACCCATGGGAAATCATCGTATAGAGTGCCGTTGTTCCGAAGCTTGGATGGCTTTGTGGAAAGGCATTTCACAGCTTCGATGTAATCTTGCTGCTCAGGTCCATTAAGGGTTCTCCACTCACGTCGAGTAGTAGGCTGTTGACAAGCCCATACCGTGGACCCGGGGGAAGCTGTTTGACATGAAGCAGGAATTGAAACAGAAACGTGTGGTCCATCCGACTTTAACTGAACTTTGCCGCAAAGGAAAAGAGCCCATGGTACTATGGTTGCAAATCCGAGGAGAACGGTGATGGCAATGTTTGAAGCGAAGCTTGCCCTGGGAAAGACGAACCTGCGAATCGGCTCTGGACTTTCTTCGAGTTTCAGCTGGCCTTCTTCATCCCCATCTCTCAAGGATGAGTAGCGAGGTTTGGCCTGGAAGCATGAGAGCATCCTGAAGGTTTGAAAATGGAGAGTCTTAGATTGATGAGGAGGGTCAAGCTCGATCTTGCAGCCTGAGAACGTGATTTTTATACCAGATGTTCCTCTAGGAATTGATCTCGTGATGTGACAATCCCGTCAGAGGAGGGAAGGGCGTTTGCATGACAATCATGGCGCAGACTCTGACCACTCAGGTACTAATGCGATCGCTGCGCGACCCTGCTGGCCGCATCTTTGATATACCTTTTGGAGCAGTACTTGCATGAAAAAAATAGCGCAAAGTTTGGAGTAATTCGACCCGGTGCTAGCTGAGCTTCCCTGCTAGCCCAGATATTTAATTGGCTGAAATTGACCTGATTCCACAACCCACGTAAGATGGGAACCACAACTCTGCAAGACGCTCTTTGATTCAGCAGTAATGAGGCCAAAATAGAAGTTCAGAAATGTACCATTGTTTATACGTATGTAAAATCAAGATGGTAATCAGAATTAAGACAAGAAGTTTGATGTTATGTGGCGTCAATCTTAGGCTAGATCCCGCAGAATCTCAGCCAGCACCGGGTTGTATTACTCCAATGACAATCTTTTTGGTAACCCACAGTTTGCAAGGCGTGCCCAGGCCTTCCAAACATACGTCAATACCAATGCATTCCAATACTAGGGTATCAGGTTAGTATCATCAATCCAATCTAATCCGCTTACTTAATTTCCACATCACTTACTCAAGCTTATCGTAGGATCTTCGGGTTGCCTACCTATACTTCGAGTGCGTTGGTGGCATTGAACTACCTAACTAAGCATGGATGTCGAGTACAGCTTGCAGTCAAGGGAAGGAAGAGCAGAAATGCTTAACGCCATCGAACGCCATCAAAATGGGGGCGAGAGTTTACATCCAACTTGAAGCCATCTTCCAGGAGCGCCAATGCAAGAAACCTTCCACAATTATTCATTGATTCAAAGCATTCAAGCTTTCTTCAGCTTAGCGAATCTGTTGACACATGACAATGATGATGAATTGGCTTAATGATCTGCATGTCTTTCGGCGTAAATTTGGTCGAGCTCTGAACGGTAACGTTCCTCAGTAGCTTTCCGTTGGACCGAACCCTTTCCAGCCTTAAGCATCGGCTTTCCCGGAGTAGTGAAAAGGATCAAACTCTTTTCTAAGTGTGATAACGATAAGACTTGTGCAGCTTTTGTGCGCTCAACCAATGGCCATATCTCATCTCTCAGAGCATCCCGTTCTTCGTCCGTCTCAGGAGGATTGATAGCTTCTATAAGCAACGCAGCTCTCGGGCGACCTCTTCCGCACACCAAGGCAGATGATACTGATGGATGTGCATTCAAAGCACCCTCCATGTCCATGGGCTTGATATTGAGGCCGGTGGATAGAACGATCATATCGTCCGAGCGACCTTCATATAGCCAAAGTCCAGCTTTTATGGGGTGTTGCGAATACAGGTCCTTGGCTGAGTATTCTGATATGGTTGGAAACGTAGAGAAAACGCCTTGAAAGCCGCTCCGCTTTTGTTGGCGCACAAAGAAGAACTCATAAAGGTCTCCAGCATAGGGCCGAAGTTCATAACCCATAAAGGGACTGAAGCTGACATACTCCCAATCCTCGGGCTCTGTCACTTCAAGGGCATAGTATCCAGTTTCCGTAGCTCCAAAAGATACAAATAGATGCACAATGTCCTTTAATTTATTGCCAACCTCCCTTGGTAAGGGTGCACCGCCAAACGTTAAAAATTGTAGTCTTTTGATGGTGTCTAAATATTGCGGACTACGAGCCATTTCCATTAGCGTTACTGGTGGAAGAAAGGCGGCGTCAGCTCGGGATTGCACGAGAGCTTTGTTAACCTCCTCTGCTGTTGGCAGAAATGAGGAGGTAAAGATCGGAATGGTGCCTGAGTATATAGAATAAGCTGCGAAGCAAATTTGCGCGCCGTGAAACATCGCCAGGCCCAACAGAGTCCTTTTTCCAATGAAGCGATTGAGATTGACCTCTTTTCCCCCAAGGAAGGGGATCTCTGGGATGAGGTCATGAGGCGTGAATGTGCCATGGTTCAGTGTTATAGCCTTTGGAAGACCTGTCGATCCGGATGTATGAAGTACTACCAAGGGCTCATTCCGAGCTTGCGCAAATGTTTTGTTGAAAGGATATACTGGTACTTCCCCAGTCTCCAAAAGACTCTCTAGAGTATCTATCGTATACGCTTGCATATTTCTTTGCGCTATCAGCGCCTCCGAAGGGGGTAACTTCGTATCCGGAGTAATCATGATATCGCATTGGAGGTCTTCGAGAAGCTTTAGGTGTGCTTCCATGCTGTTGCCCGGATAGGCCAAAAAGGGCTGTGCGAGAACAATGAGAACACAGTGAGCGCTTAAAATGGGGGAAGTCATACCTTGTGCCCAGTCTTGACTGCCGCATATATGAATACCAAATATCGCAGATCCTGAGAACTCATGTACGTCAAAGTCTTGAAACAGTCACTATGTCCAATTTCATCATGTATCCACCAAGCACACCTGTTTATAGCGTTGGCAAACTCCTTGAAGGTAACCTCGCGGAAACCATAATCGAGGTCTGTTGTCTTGGGACAGAAACAGAAGACACGGTGAGGATGTTCCATCGCCAGTTGGTCGATAACATTTGGCAACAGCCGTTGACCTCGAGCCGATTGGGTCATCTTAATGTCGAACCGTGATAGTTCAGAGCCTCACGTTAATGTTACTTGAGTAGGTCTTATTGACAAGACGTTGCAAAAGCAGAATGTCCCGAAGACATAAATCATACGACTAATTTAGTCTCTGCGGCCAGTTTGCGTAGAGCTTTAACTTAATGGCATATGAGGGAGCTTGCTGGAAGTCTAGAGGCTGTTCGTTGTTTGGGAGCCAAGGCCAGACCAGACTTAAAACCGTCACGCAGAGGTGCTGTTCGAACGTAAGCCGCTGAAATCTACCATCTTTGTCATGCAAATTTGGAGCAAAGCGGGGCTGACGCTGTAAGATGTCCGGTGAACGCTTCCAAATCCTGCCGACCTCCGTGTGTGCTGGAGGCTGCTGGAGCTTGGTTCCGTATTTGCACCCTCTGCTGCTATGCCGCTGTAGAATAGTGTATGCGCGGGCCGGTAAGGCAGAAATTCATGACTGACGTTGCTGGCCTGCATTCCCCTTTAGCGGGATGCGTCTTTGATGCAACGAAGTCGTTCAAGACATCGGACGTCGCAAGGCTCTTTTGCTTGAACCAGCACGTTGTCGGCTGTACGCATTACGAGCGTGACGTCTTCTCGCCCAGCCGCAGCGGATTCGTCTTGGCTGGAGCCTACGTCCCCCGGAATACTCGAAGGGACAGGAAGTGTTGATCTGATATGTGGGCCGGGAGGTCAAGTTACCGAGTTCCATATAAGCCGATTGGCCGAACTCCCTGTTTTTGTGAGACATTCGACGCAGGGCCCTACTAAAACTCCGGTCTAGCAGCGTGCCGTTCCTAGCGGCGTACGGTTCACGATACCCTTTTTCTGCCTAGGAATGTCCTATCTCATGCCTAATCAACACTTTCAATAGCCTTAGCTCTTTTTGCCTTTGGGCCTAACTCAACACTCCGCCAACTTCATTTGCCGTCTTTCTCCTCTGCACTGGGAGCTTTTCCGGTCCACAGAGGTCCATTTCAAAATTTTGTCCCGCGCCAAACGTTGGCGTGTTGATTCGGGGAGCGCCCCAGTAGATTATACCCACTAATTTATTAGTTAACAATTGGTCCATTTTCTGCACCCCAGGGTAGAAACACGGTCATAACCTCGAAAATCCTAACAAATATTAGGTTGAACTGTGTCACTCGCGAAGTCTTCGCGCGAGGCAGAACTTTTGGAATGGATCTCTAAATATATGGTTATGATGACAAAGTCTTGGTTCGTGGACGCTGATATATTTGTTTCACTCAAAGAATAGGAAGTAATCCCTCTTGCGATTAGGTATCAACGCTTCGAGGCTAGCTTTTTCATGGCACTTTCTGTGCTTACTAAATCACTCTCCTCATGACCTGCCCCCAAACCTAAATCCTGCATAGTAAGGACATCTACTCCATCCTTAGTCCACGCCTTCTTTCCAAGGACTTCGGACAGTTTGAGCATCTGGCCCAACTCTTTCCCAATTCCCGGCCACAATTGGCCTACAGTATCTACATCACTCTTCACATAGACCGCATCGAATTCAAGTCCTTCTTTTTCACCTATCAGAGCTGCCCATGTTCTCAGGAGGTCTCCATGGAATACCCAATCAACCACACCAAGCACATATCGCATAGGCACACATAATTGTCGTCTCTCTAGTATTCGTTGCACGAATATGCCCGTATTGATAGAGTGATCGCCTGCCATTGGAACAATCGTATTCGCCGCCACTGCCTGCAGCCACACATGTTTCCCAGCGCTTGGTAGGAAGTTCAGGGTAAATGGTGGATAAGTCACATTCTCTGCGTAGAAACCTCCCCAGTAAAATGTCGTTTTCGACGCTAGATGAGGCAAAGTCCTGATGATGTATTCGTCCACTTGAGCCTTACCGTCCATGTGCGGAACTGGTATATCTCCACTGGATACAGCTGAAGCAGAGGGCAAAGTAGACCAAATGAAATGCTCGAGAGTTTCGACGGTCGCAGCAGCATCAGCAATGTGTTTGCCCTGCATCACCTCCCGCTCCATTGCTCCATCGTACATGGTGGTTACTGCGAAGATAATATGCGCGGAGGCAAAGGCTACAGCTAGGCTGCTTGGATCATCGAGATTAACTTCCACGATCTCCACACCTTTGTCCATTAGATGATGGGCATCCGGTATCCCAGCGCTGCCGGTAGCACCTCGTACCCTGTATTTGCCTGTTCCGAGTAGTGCGTTCACAACGGAGCCACCTTGGCCGCGGGTTGCGCCAAGGACAGCGGCAAGCTTCTCTTGGCCCATGTCACACGAGTGAGCGTATAATTAATCGATACCTCCTAATATTTCACTATGCGCAGGGCATCGGAGGGATGTTTAGTATGAATTGGATTTGCAACCAGAATCATGCGAAACTTTTAGTGTCCGAGCGTGTGTGGAACAGTAATTCCATTTGGCTGAATTCAACACTTTGGAGAATGTATCCGAATTTTAAATTAATAAATCTTTTAAATCTTCGTTGAATCGATCTCTAATGATACTGTCCTTTTTCTGTAAGTGGCAGTCCAGTTTTACATTCAGTACAGTTCAATATCCGTAGAACTTTCTGTACCATGATCGGAGGTCACTTTAGAATGATTTTCTAGGAGTCAGGCCTAGCAGTGAAGTAAACCTTCTTCTGGAAGCCTTTCATGTATCAGTCCAGTCGTTGAATTAGACAATTCACCAACAAACTGAAGTTTGTGAGATCATGATGAAATTCACTTCTGCACGGAGATGTTTGAGTGCGCTATAACGAGTGTTCATTACCGTTCCTAAGGGTGCGATCTACAATCTCTGCTACAGCCCAAGCTTTTTCCTCCTCGTATCTTCTGCAAACAATCTGTGCCCCAACAGGCGCGCTATCGTATGCTTCTGGGTCGTACCATTCCCAATTCTTCGCGTCGAGATCATTGAGAGGCACATAATCGGGAACGATCAAATCAATCGATCCATCTGCATTTGTGACTGGAATCACTGCAACGCTGTAGTCTAAGAGATTAATAGCCTCTGTATATCCTGTATACAAGTATCGCCCGGGTATGACAGCTGCGTGTGGAGCTACAGGCATGATGAATGCATCAACCTCCTTACCATCGTCTGCGGTCATGCTGTTCCAATATTCCAGGTAGGCCTCGCAGCTGTCTCGACCTTGTATACTTAACTCTTGAGTCGCGATGGCAGAAAACGGAGGGACAAGCTTGAAAATCTCGCGAAGAGGGGGAATTAGCGGTTCGCCGGAAAGATCCAGCTGTTTGTGTATATCATAGCCCCCATCTGATTGGAGGAACCTTAAGTGGATTTGAGCAGCGTCATAGTGCGAAGGTGGGTTCCAGTCAACGACACTATGACCGGCTTTTGCCAAAGCCTTATGGACAATGCAAAGGCCCCTTGTGATAGGTGGATGCGGAGTCATGAAACCATCATCGAAAAGTATTCCTAGTTTCAACTGCGTCCCTTCTTTCGCTCTGCCTCTGCTATCGACTCGCGCTAGAGTATTCTTCTCGATTTCTGATCTCCAGAGCATTGGGGCGACGGCAGGATCACGTAGCCATGGTTTTGTAGAAAGTAAAGCGGACATGGCCAGCTTCAGTGACCCAAGCGAAGTGCCAATTACCCCCACGGACGAGGGATAGTTCAACTGGCCGGGATTTGTGTTTGCAACTTTACGATAAGAAAGGCGATTGTGCGTGGGCTTGAGCGAGTATATTCCACAGAATGCTGCTGGTATTCTCAAGGAGCCTCCAATATCTGTCCCCAGTCCTACGGAACTTCCCTTTAAGGCTTGTAGGGCGCCTTCAACCCCCGATCAACCGCCGCATGAAAGCCTCTAATTGATGGGGTTGAGAGTCTGACCGATCAAGTTGTTGATAGTCTCCCCGTACATCAAGGTTTGAGGCAGGCTAGTCTTGCAGTAAATGACAGCACCTTTCTGAAGCAGCTCAGTAACAACTTGGCTCTGAACTTTGTGAATGCTCATCTTGTCCGAGCGGCCTTCGAAAGTGTTGACCCACCCAATATAGCCCATGGTCGTGTCGACACCGCTAACATGAAACTGATCTTTGAGACTGATTGGAAGACCATGGAGCGGTCCGACCGGCTTTCCATGTGTGTCAAAATATTGGTCAAGCTCTGCAGCGCGTCGAAGAGCTTGGTCAAAGAAAATTTCATGAAGACAGTTGTTGATCTGATGTGCAATTGCGGCTGTCTTGCAGTACGCCTCTGCGACCTCTAAGCTTTTGACGACCCCCGTGGCCAGCTTTTCGAGTAAAGGAAGGCTACTCAGCCTAACGATTGCGATTTCTCGGCTGGACAGGAAAGACTCAATGAAAGGCCCTGTCAAATTCTTCTGTTTCCTGGCCTTTTCACGGTCGTCTTTGTTTATTCGCCAGCTTTGTGGGATTTTAGAAGCGGTATCGGCAACTTTTGCAGCAGCGCGGTCTTGCCACGAGCTCTGAGACATAATCAGAGCAATGTGTCCTGGGACCACTTAAATTGCGAGTAAAGAGAGTGGATAAACTTCCATTTCTACCTTACCTTACAGAATAGATAGACGGGTGTACCGGCAACCCTGCTCATCGAACATGGGACTTAAGAAATGGGGCGAAATCCATCTCATGTCATTGGCTCGTCGAATCAACAGAATGAACATCAGTCTCAGCTGTTCACGGTCATCAGAAACGCCTTGCCTCTTGCCTAAGCGCTTCCCAAGACGCCACTATGATCATTGCATTTTCATTGGACGAAAGTCTTCGAGCCAGCCTAGATACGCGCAGTTGCCTCAAGAGACTGCTGGAATGCTTCTTTAAATACGCCCCAGCCCTGGAAAAGCCTCATCCGGAAGCGCTCTCTTGGGAGTCAAAAGCAAGCCACTAAACGCCATGCGTGTTATTCCTGCTGGTCGTGGCCAGTCACAACAGTATCCGCACCTAATGTTGTTATTTCCGAGTCCTACATGCAGGGTGGGCGGCATCATAAGGCTGGGGCGACAGCGCAGGGCTGAATGTCTGAGTATATTGGAGTTCGCAAACTATCGTCCCATGATAATATGAAGCTTGTAAAGCCCTACGTCTTCTCTTGCTGCCAAAAGTCCTGTGAGCATAGTGCCTTCAACTACCGGCTTCTTCTCACAACTATTCTCAGTTTTTCGAACGAAGATTCTGATGCAATTTGATGAGGCCCGAGAAAGTCTACAGTTGGAGAGAACAGCTTCCTCCACCATTCGACCAATTAAGGCCAACAGGAAAGCGTCGGAGTTCCGCAGCGCGGTTGGAAGGATCCATCGACCATGACAATGGCCTTGTATTCTGTACTACTAAGACCATCAACCGTAGGAGAAGGGACTCAGCGCCAAGCGCTGTGGACCAGACAGATAGAAGTGTGGGCTGGTTGAGGTTCATCCATGCTCAGCAAACAAGGTTTCGCAGATTGAAGAGTGATGTGGCAGTCGAGAAACTGAGAAGGTGCGTACATCATGCTCATACGTCCCTCAGTAGACATCGAGTCCACCACTTTCTAAACATACAAGGCTCCGAAACGTTTCTGCCGCCTCGAACACCTGCTTGAGCGAAAACCTTAGCGAGTTCTCCTCCCCTGAAATCGTACGAAAGCCATCGAACCCGTCAAAATTCGTACTTGAGGAGCCTACACAAGATGAGCTATTGGCCCTGAGTAGCCAATGCTTCCCACCGATCGAACAATCCAGAGTTATAATCACCGAATATTCCGTGAATGCTGTTCGCACTTCAGAATACACTTTGGAGGAAGTGCTAGCGTCAAACTGCATATTACAGCCCGGGGACGTCGTGCCCCGTGTTCGATGGATATATGTAGAATATGACAAGATGGGCACCTTCTGGGGCTCGGATTACAGATTTGCGCAATGGGGCACTGACCCTGCCCTGTTCGAAAAATCTCCAATCTCGCTCTTACAGGACCGTCTCGCTGAGCTGGATCGCAAAGCTGGTCGCTCGCCTCTGGAGGAAGACGATATTCCTGGTAAGCGGCACAAGAGCTGGCCACTGTGATATGCTCGTACTTATGTCAATATGATTAGGTCACAAACGTGTTGGCAAATATCACCGTGGTTTACCTGGGTGTCCGGAGTTTCTGGGACTGCGTGTGAATTCATTAGCCTGGCGTCGGTCAGAAACGTACGATTTGCTGCTTGACTTTTTGGCTTCCAGACCGCAACTGTGCCAGAAAATACAGCTTGATCGGACCAGCGACTTAGAGTATGGCCTCGCTTATATCAACGCCGTCAAGTGTATTAGAGATTCGGTATACGATGCAAGACCTGGTCTTCGTCAAGTTCATCAGATCGCCAACCTAGAAGACGTCTACATATACGGGAGTTGGGACGACACTGTCGAGAGGCTCGAATTTTACCGAGAGCACACATTGCTAAGCTGCGGCTCATTAAGATTGTATCAAGATGTTGCCGAGCGGCTGCTCCGGAAGGAAGATGTCCTTCGACGGCATCCAGATTGCGCATTACTGTACTACACATTGGTCCGAGTATCCATTGAGAACGATGAGATGATGCAAGATGCCCCTGAAAGAGCCCTGAACAAGGTTTTTGCAAGACTCAAGACTAAACGCAACACCGATCGGGAACACGTAGAGCTAATTTTTAGTCTGCAAAAGGCTGTGCTAGACGGGTTGGAGTACCTGGAGGAAAATAGGCGCGAGCTTCCGATCTGGGGTATTCCACCCTTCAGCACACATCAGGTTCGCTTCCATCCTGACCATGCTCCACCGTCAGAAATACGTAATCTGATTCAGGATGAGATGGATCTGATTGATCGAGATTTTTCTACGATCACCGGCCACTGGAAGACATTAAGAGACAAGATAGACCGATACCTTGATGTACTCCTGCAATTCCGTGTACTTGAACAGCAGGAGCTGGCTGTGTCGCAAAGCCACCTGGCTGCACAAAAGCAGAGCCTTGCGGTCGATGAGGCCAGAAGCTCTAGGATCCAATCTAGATCGGTGATCATCTTCACAGCCATCACTATAATTTTCCTCCCGTTGTCCTTCTTCACCTCATACTTCGGGATGAATCTTACGGACATTGTCAAGACGAGTCGTAGCTCGACGTACTTCTGGTCGATAGCCGGACCGATTTCAGGAAGCATCGTGATCGCCATCTTTGCAGCAGCTAAATATCTAAGCACCAAAAAGGGGCTGATTCAAGATGAGGAGAAAGCAACGTCAAACGGCGAGGTTGCAAATAGCGGGACGTCGTGGAGATCTCAGATAGGCCTGAGAAAAGCAAAGATCAAGGATTATTGAGCATTCAAGCCGACGGGTATGTCTGTGTGTTTAACGAGAAATCGAAACCAATGCTATCACGCTTCGATATTTGACGGTCACAACCCAGAGGTCCAGTGTCGAGACTAGCTAAATCGGTGTGTATCCAAACAGACACCACGCACTTCTTCCAGTGGGAATCTGCGAGGCGTTTTGCGCTACAATACCCGCATGTACGTGTAGTCACGTGGTGGTATGCTTCGTGGACAGCGCGCCAAGGCCAACCCAGTATTATATGTGTGGCATGCAAGGAAACAACCTCGACCCATCAGCAAAGGTGGCCAGTTAAGATCGAATGTAAATCGAGGCACGCAGCCACTGTTTCTTATGAATCGTTGTGGACGAGCTTCGCAAGCTTTTATTCGCTTTCCACTATTCGTTTGGTTGCTGTGTTGCCGGCGCCATGGCACTGTGTCATCCCTCGATACCACCACGAGCTGTGTTTGAGACTGCTTAGGCTCAGCCGCTCGCCCGTTAGTCGTAGCCAAGCCAAGCAACTCCAGTAATCCTATTGGCAGTAGGCATTAGACATACAAAAAGATCTCTGCACTTAAACAGGTTCCCCATTAGCTTTGTGCACTGAAATCGTTTCACAAAGGTAGGAACCTTGAATAAATCCAGGGATCAATCCCATTTAGAAACGAGCACCTTCCTTTCACGGACTCCCAACGTATGGGTAATTCTCAGCATCGAAATTGAGGAAAGTCGGTCGGTGGCGGCGACCAGTGAGGTCCTCAATTGCTGATCCATATCGTATCAGTAGATTTTCTTTCCAGGAAGTTTGCATGATGCCCATCCCGAAAGGCACTCCCTTCTCGTTCACGCCGATGGGAACCGTGATCATTGGATAGCCTGCTTTTGCAGCAACTGAACACGCAACACCTCCTTCTGCTTGTAGAGGGACCAGAAGGCCATCTAAGTCACCTGCTTCATGCCTTAGTGCGGAATCAATGCCTTCTTCCCTGGATTTTCGTACAATGTACTCGAGGGCTCTGGTGTATACAGTGCGATCGTGATCCTTTGAGTCTACACATCTGTCGAAATTATCCTGTCCTGTTGGCCATGCTGGATGAGTGCCAGGAACGCCTCCTTCACTTTCAGTGTGTCTAACGTTGTATTGAATCACATCTTCCAGCGAAAACAAATTCCTCTTAGTGCTTTTGAGCGTGCGAAGGTAGTCGCGAAGGCTCCGGTAGAACTCCGCCTTGACGACTTCAAATTCAGATAGCTTAGAGCCGGATCCACCGGCCCCGTATTCCCAGTCCCAGCCACTGGGAGGTATAATCTCCTCAGCACTTGGTAATTCCACGTCGAAGACTTGTGCTCCTGCTCTTTCTATCTGCTTTGTGAGCTCCATCAGTGTTGTATACTCGAATCGGTGATTTGCATTTTCTCTTGCACTTTCCCACACCCTTTTACCTGGCAGACCAAACTTCGCACCCTGCAGAGCTTCTTTCTTGGCCAACCACGAGGTATAAGGTGGATCCACTTCTTGCTCCTTGGAGGAATGTTTGAGTGGATCTGCCTGGGTCGTAGTGCTCGAGCTTCTGTCTCGAATAATGTCCAACACTATGGTTGCATCCTCTACCGATCGACCGAAGGTTCCCACAGTATCCATACTGGGGGCTTCAGGGATCACGCCCAGCCTCGATGTAAGTCCCACAGTCGGCTTAATCCCTATCACTGCATTACGATCGGCTGGGAACATAATGCTGCCATCAGTCTCGGTCCCAATGCTGAAAGCGCACATGTTGGCAGCGAGCGCACTTGCACTACCAGAGCTAGACCCTCCTGGATGCTCCGCAAGATTGTAGGGGTTGCGATTCTGGCCTCCACGAGATGAATAGGCTTCAGCGTAGTAACTCGCCCGCATAGACGCCCACTCTGACAGATTTGCCTTACCAAGGAGCACGCCACCAGCAGCCCGAAGAAGCGCAACGACTGGCGCATCGTCTGGTACTAGGGTGCCCAGGAGTGCAGCACAACCTGCAGTTGTTTGCATCTTGTCCCTTGTGGCGATATTATCTTTGACGAGGAATGGAATTCCATGTATTCTACTTCTCACGATGCCATTCTGACGCTCGGCGTCTAGCCTGTCGGCGATCTCTAAGGCATCGGGATTAGTTTCGATCACGGCCTTGATGCGCGGATTGACTAATTCAATCCTCTTCAAATAGCACATTGTCAGCTCCCTGCTTGTAAAGGAGGTCGCTGTCAAGTGGTCTTGTAGTTGCGTAATCGAGAGCTCTTCAATGTCCACTCCGCGACATTTCGGCATACGAAGGCACGATGTTGAAGAGCCCATTGAGTAATTGCAGTTCAGAGGGCACAATCCTGACGACAACAAAGGAAGTTGATGCGCAGTGTGGCTTCACGTAAGCCGACTGCGACAAGAGCGGAAGTTACCGCAAGGCTAGTCCCCAGTTCGTACAGACATTATGCGGAAGCATTACGGAATCCACTAGGTCCGTTTGTGTGGACATGTGTCTCCGAGAGAATGGCCAGGACTGTTTTCAATCCTTTGAACGGTGGCCTTTCCGGCAAATCATTAAGAAAGTCTTGAATGAGTGCATTGGTGTGTGTACGTGTGGCAAGCACAGTGCTCGGGCATGGATTCAAATCTATACATGTCGACTGGAATAGTGAGCCGGACTTTGGTGAAAGCGATGAACTCTGGCAGCCGGATCGCAGAGAAGCCGAAGAGGAATTGAAGCAAGGGTTGGAACACTACTCAAGAGCATTCGCACGTGAAAATGCGAGTATCATCTCCCTTAGTCTACACTCATGGCACATCCGCGGCCCTTAAGAGGCAATAGGGTATCCTGGCATCTGGCATGATGCAGACCACGTAACGCCTACCATGATTCGAGGGCACTCCAAGAAGGGCGTATTCAGAGAGACGGATTTTGAAAGTAGCGTGCCATTTACCGAGTCACAAATGGGTGAGCTTAAATACCACATAGCTTGATTCAAGCTCAAAGGTCCGGAGACGGCGGAGAGTGAGCTTGACTATATCTCACGCAACCACGGGGCACTCTGATTCAGATACTTTTGGATGGTACAGGCTACAGCAAGGTACGAATTGTGGATCTAGCGATGAGCAGACAACCTTGTTTTTAGGCCTCCCTCATTCCTGCTGCAAAATTGATCGGCCATACAGAATCGGGTGAACACAAGAGTGACATAAGAAACGCGCACCTAACCGAGAAGGACGTCCAATAAGTTCAAGGTTTGAGCAGCTTCTGTTGTCGTTGGCTCAGAAAAAGTCGATACAACATGCACCAACTTTCAAGAATTCAGCCATGGGCGTACGCAAAATATCGAAAACCAAATCAAATGCGTGTTGCACTCACGAATAATGTTACAAGTCTCGATTGATAAATAAATAGTGTTAGAGACGACACAGGGCTGGACGGGGAGAGAAAATTAAAAAAGCTTAGAATCAGCAAAATTAAGCATTTTTGTAAAGGATATAACTTTGTACATAAATCGCTAGTCAGATATTAATACAACTGTTGAGCATGACTTCGTGAGCAAATTCTGCAACAAGTCCTTGCGCTCCTGACTCCCAAGTCGCTAATGATTTGATGTGATGCAATGATCCACCTCAGATATACATGTCTTGGACCCTTACTTCTTCTCAGAGCCTCCGCGGGTGTAGCTACGTCTTGTTAGGTACACCTTGATGAATAACTGCCAAGTTCTGATACTCACTTGTGCCACAACTGCCCAAAGAAGCCAGGCTTGGCAGCAGTCTGCTCCGTCACACTTGTACGCCGTTGAGCAAAGGCATCGGGATTGGAATTGCGTTTGAGGTTATGAAGGGCAGCAAACTTCTCGCCGGAGGACTGCGGGAATGTTAGTGAATAGGTCTCTCGTCGCACGTTGTAGTGGACACTGGAGGGCATGACGTACTCGACGGCGGTCAGTGGGGCTATTGGGAGCGCCGTTCTCAGCCATTGTAGGTTTGGGAAGTTTGAACGGTATGTGATGGTTTTATGTAACTGTAGAGTAGAGCGAAGACCGCAGGCTGTAAGTGGCAGCTGTGGAATGGCAGGAAGAAAGCTCAAGTGGGCACCACAGTCCGTAATATATCATCATCACGTCCTCCCCCCCTCTCCTCTTCCCGTAGCTGCCTGTCTCGTGATTACGAGCCCTGGCTGCAGTGCTTACCCATCGTGCATCCTCCAGCGGGCCCCGCAGATGGCAAACCAACTGACGACCACAGCCCAACGCGCAGGGAGCCCATCCAGGCCAATCAGCACAGCCGATCGCTATCTTGCAATCGTCTGCGGCTATCGCACGCAGGAAGAACACCGGAAGGTGCCGTTCGCGACTTGCAAACGCGCGGTGCACGGATTTTCAGGGGCTCTTTTCGGCTGGTGGAGCGATGGGAAGAGAAGGGACGATGACGTTGATAGGCGGATGCGAGATCGAGGCGGATCGCGAACATTGGGTCGGCGGTCGCAGGGACCGGGCGAAGCCGATGCTAAGAAGGTGGAGCATGGACCGTGGAGCTGTAAGTCGAGTCGAGACCGATCCGGAGAACATGTCTGGTCGAATCTGAGGCCTAGGTTCGGGCTATCTGAGGGACGGCTTGGCTCTAAATTAACCTTATCGAAGGTATAATGCTATCAGGGGGGTGAGAAAAATGTCGTTAAACAATCGTGCCGACAAATACAATCTAAGCCCGAATCGCAGGGCTTCTCGTAGAAATTGTAGCCAAAAAAAATTAAACTTGATAACCATTGACAAATGCTGGCTATCAAAGTGTTTCATCATTATATTGAGGACCGTATTGTGCTAGCCAATGCAGATAACGACATTTCTTTTCGCACCCTCCAATGTTGCCTGTTGTTGGGTTGGTGCAAATTTGGATTTCCTCATACCTTCCCGTCTCGTTATTTGCCCTTATTTGCTACGGCTTTTGGTAGCTGTCGCCCGCCGTAGTGGTCACATCTCTTGTGCTAAAGTGGAGTGGGCCTGTCTCATCCACAGAGCACGCCATCTCCTTTCCCAGAGCCGAGCCTGGCTTTTTGCAATGTTGACGCACTGCATTGGGGTTCCTGCATCACCGAATGTTCATATGCCATGCGATCCTTGTCAGGGCGTGTTTCTGGTCAATTCTGGAGAAGCAGTGACCAACGCAGCTTGCGTCTACTCAGTAACCCTTCCATCTCTACTTGCATGACAATATCTACGAACTACCAAACAGTCATTGTTCGGGGTGCCTTTGCGTTTTTAGGCTACTCGGCAGTAAAGAAGCCAAAAATCTCGGATACAGACTAGGTTTGACTGTATCATCAAGGTGGAATGAGGTCTTGGTCTAAAATTGAAGATTTTGTATAGCATTCGGAGTGTAGCTTAGTTACGTGCAATCGTAGCATTCCATAGCTCTGAGACGACATATTCCCAAGTGCAAGCAGTCCCATCGAAACAGCACTTCTGTCTGCTAGCATCCATCGGTTGAATAAATACTCCCTTGGCCATACGTTGTTCCGTGTTCCCTTTGCTGCTTTCCGGCATTCTACTTGGTGATCTTGCACACGAGATCCTGCCCATCCACCGAGTCGCCGTCCTTGACTTCCAGCTGGCCAATCTTGCCGGAGTGCGGTGCGCTGATGACCATTTCCTATCGCACCATATTAGCATCCAGCGCATTGGTTTAAATAGATCAAGACAACTCACCATCTTCATCGCGCTTAGAATGGCAATGGGATCGCCCTTCTTCACATCGCTGCCCTCATGCACTCTCACCTCCACCACCACACCACTCATCGGCGCGCCCACCTGGCTAGTATCCGACGAATCCGCCTTCGGGCGGCGCTTGTTATCTACCGCTGCGTGCAGATCATCCACAGTGACCTGTCGCACCTCACCATTCATCTCGTAGAACACCTCACGCTGGCCCGTCTGCTCACTCAATGGCCCCACAGCCAACAACTTAAGAATCAGCACCTTGCCCTCCTCCAACTCGACATTAAACTCCTCCCCGATCTCGGGCTTGGCAAGGAAGTATTTGGTGGGCAGCACGCTGAGATCACCGTAGCGCGCGACGAACTTCTTGTAGTCCTCGAACACCTTCGGGTACATGGTGAACGAGGCGACGTCCGTCTCAGTCGCGTGTCCGAAACGCTGGCGCAGGTCCGAGCGGACGCCATCCAGATTGATCGGATCGAGGTACAAGCCCGGTCGCTTGTCCATCTTGCGGCGACCGCGCAGAGCCTGCGTGCGCAGGGGTTCGGGAAAGCCGCCGTACGGCTGGCCGATGAGGCCCTCGAAGAACTCGAGGACCGACGAGGGGAAGTCGAGGCCCTCGGCACGCTCGATGACGGCCTCGGGCGTGAGCTGGTTCGAGACCATGAACTGCGCCAAGTCACCCACGACCTTGGAGGTCGGGGTCACCTTCACGATGTCGCCGAGCAGGTCGTTAGCCTGTTCGTAAGCCTTCTTGGTCTGCGCCCACTGCGCGCCAAGGCCCTGCTGCGAGGCCTGGAAGATGAGGTTGGTAAGCTGACCGCCGGGGATTTCGTGCTCGTAGACTTCTGGGTCTGGACCTGTGAGGCCGGCCTCGAAAGGCGAGTAGAGGAGGCGGAGCTGGGCCCAGTAGCTGTCGATGGCGCGGATCTGCTCGAGGTTCATGCCGGGGTCGTGCTTGCTGCCTTCGAGGGCGGCGAGCAGGGCGCCAACACTGGGTTGGGAGGTCATGCCGGACATGCTGTTGGTTGCAGTATCGACGGCGTCGGCGCCAGCTTCGGCACATGCGACGTAGGTAGCAACGCCCACGGCCGCGGAATCGTGTGTGTGAACGTGGATGGGAATGTCCGGATACTTCTTGCGGATAGAGCCGATGAGCTGCGTTGCAGCCTTTGGCTTGAGCACACCAGCCATATCCTTGATACCAATGATGTGAGCACCCAGGCCGACAATCTTGTCTGCGAGATCCAGGTAGTAGGGAAGGTTGTATTTCTTCTTCGGGTTCAACATGTCACCGCTATAGCAGAGTGTGCCCTCTGCCACACCGTTGGCCTTCAAAACGGCTTTGATACCAACTTCAAGTTGGCTGACATCATTGAGGGCATCGAAGACACGGAAGATATCCACGCCGTTCTTCTTTGCATGTTCGACAAAATGATAGATGGCATTATCAGGTAGACTGCAATCAATTAGCATCTCATCAGCCAGGCACCGTGACTGTAATGACCACTTACGATGAGTATGCGACACCGTTTGCTCCACGCAGAAGCATCTGGAAGGGGATGTTGGGTACGAGCTTCCTCATCTTGCGAAGCCTGTCCCATGGGTCCTCGTATAGGAAGCGCATAGCGACATCGAAGGTCGCACCTCCCCAGCATTCCAGAATCCCATTGCCATAGGCATAACTGGTCTCCTTGGCAATGTTGAGGAGATCTACTGTGCGGACACGAGTAGCCAAAAGGGATTGATGGGCGTCACGCCAGGTGGTATCCATAATGACAATGCCTTCGTGCTGCCGAAGGGCCTTGGCAAAGCCTGCAGGTCCTTGTTCCTGGATGACATTTCTCCAGCCTTTCTGGTTTGGCACGGTGGTATCAACCACCTTGCCGTCCGGTGTTGTCAGGGTTGGCATGATAATATCGCCCTTGAATTTGGGCTCGCCAATCTGGCCCTTGATCTGGCTGCCGTTGACAGCCAAGTCACCGAGGTAGGCAAGCAGTTTCTGTGCACGGTTCTGGCTGCCGACGAGCGAGAAGAGTGAAGGTGTATCATCGATAAAGGTTGTCCAGCAGTTGCCCTCGATAAAAGTAGGATGTGTCAACAGGGAAGCCAAGAAGGGGATATTTGTCTTGACACCACGGATACGGAATTCAACCAGCGCTCGCAACATCTTGCGCCGCGCAATCTCATATGTGGAACCGTGACACGTGCACTTGACCAACATTGAGTCGTAAAAGGGAGAGATAATGGCACCAGAAAAGCCATTACCACCATCGAGACGAACGCCATTGCCACCAGCAGATCGGTAGACTTCGATCTTTCCAGTGTCAGGTGCAAAACCTTTGGCAGGATCTTCGGTGGTAATACGGCACTGTACGGCGAAACCACGGGCAGAGATCTTATCTTGGGTCAAGCCAAGTTGTTGCAGCGACGCCCCCGCAGCAATCTGGATCTGAGCCGCAACCACATCAATACCCGTGATTTCTTCGGTGATTGTGTGCTCGACTTGGCTGCAAACGTGCTTAGCAATGGGTCAAATGTTTGCTGTCTCGGCTGAACTCACATTCTGGGATTGATCTCAATGAAGTAGTGTCGGTTCTTTTGGTCAACCAAGAATTCGGCTGTACCTGCATTGCGATAGTTGACTGATTTGGCAAGTCTGACGGCATCGCCCAAAATCTTTTCTCTGACATCCGCAGGCAGGTCTTTTGCGGGTGCAAGTTCCACGACTTTCTGATGTCGACGCTGGACACTGCAGTCACGCTCGTAAAGGTGGACCACATTACCATGGTTGTCGCCAAGCAGTTGCACTTCAATGTGCTTTGGCTTATCCAAGAAGCGCTCGACGAAGACGGTGCCGTTGCCGAAGGCGGATTTAGCCTCTGACGTTGCACGCTCAAACGAGTCTTTTAGTGTTTCTTGCTCGCGTACGACTCTCATACCACGTCCACCACCGCCGAAGGCAGCCTTGATGATAATGGGGAATCCGTACTCATCCGTGAAGGTCTTGACCTCTTGGAATGTCTCTACCGGACCCGGCGTACCAGGCACACAGGGCACATTATTCTTCTGCGCCAGCGTTCTCGCGCTGACCTTGTCTCCCAACCCGTCGATCGTGTCTGGCGTTGGTCCCACAAAGATGAGACCCGCCTTTTCCACGTTCCGAGCGAACTCGGCGTTCTCACTGAGGAAGCCATAACCCGGGTGGATCATGTTCACGCCATGTGCCTTGGCAATCTTGATGATCTCGTCACCCGCGAGATAAGCACCTACGGGAGTGTATTGTCCACGCCTGCCGATAACGTAGGCCTCGTCGGCTTTCTGACGGTGCATGGAGAGGCGGTCTTCATGACTGAAGACTGCGACGGTTTGGAGGGAGAGTTCGTGGGCGGTACGGAAGATACGGATGGGAATTTCACCACGGTTGGCCACTGGATCCCAAGTTCTTGTTAGCATACAAGCAAGATTCCAAACATAAATTCCATCCGATATTCCGAAATTTTCGGGATTGGATGGAGATTCACTCTCAACAAAAGAGGCGCCCCAAAAGGCGGATACGTACCCAAGATCTTGTTCAATTGCATAATCGAGCTATTTGCTCGAAGACGCTGGTGGATTGAATCCGGATCAACACGTGGGTGCTCATCCTCGGCGGGTGCGCTCTGCGCAGTGCGGGCATCGGTAGTGATGTCCGTCATCTTGGATCACGGACGAGACTGGACTGGAGCGGGTAGTGGAAAAGGGATTAGATTATAGCTTTTGACCCCTTGGTCAATGGAAAAGTCGAAGGTACTGCGGAAGCGGGCGAACGGTAAGCTTAAGGCAAATCCGAGGTTGTCTGGCCCAATGGGACTTGTCTAAGGTAAAGTGTCCTTGGCGGACAAGCAGCACTTACCGGGTACTACCTGCTGCTGGATTTGGCGGAAGGCGGGACCGCCCCTTCCCCGTCGGAGAGAGAGTGTGTTTCAGGCGCCGCAAGGGCTACAGACTGGTCAATTGACGACCGGACAACAGCAGCAACGACGACGACACAGTGGCGGGCAGAGGAAGTGGGAGAGCGG
Source organism: Bathelium albidoporum (assembly GCA_021031095.1). Taxonomy (NCBI): domain Eukaryota; kingdom Fungi; phylum Ascomycota; class Dothideomycetes; order Trypetheliales; family Trypetheliaceae; genus Bathelium; species Bathelium albidoporum. The sequence continues at coordinate 17,230 of JAGFVP010000258.1, read as the reverse complement.
AGGGGGACAAGGAATATACAGCAATGGGCCACCGATCGGGTTTTGGATTGTTGACGGGGACGGCGTTGCTTTTTGCATTGCTAAGCTCGCGCCAGTGACGCCAGCAGCAGCTCCCAAAACAAAACGACGCTCTGGCGGGTGCGGATGGTATGGCGCAGTCACGGATCAAAACGGCTGTCAATCTTTCCCAACACGGCAACGGGGGACGAGCGCGAATGGACTGCATGGCTCTGTCCGGAGGTGGCAGAGGACGCTTCTGGGCAGCGATCTTCCGCCAGAAGCTGGGCACCTCTCCACTTCGGACAGGCTTGGGATAGCGGACTCGGTGCGACAGGACGGTGAGAGAGCTTGGAGGAGCTTGGGGCACGCAGCCGCCCTGCCCCGCCGAGGGGAACGGCAGGGAAGCTGACGCACGACACCGCGCTTGTTCTCCGAGGCCTCCGTAACGTCGCCTCTTAGTTGGTGTCTTAGGTAATTCCGGCAGCCTTAGTCACTTGTACCCCTCCGTGTACTGTCGAAGCCCAGCCTCGTAAACGCACTTGCAGCCTCAAAATTGCACGTGGAAGGTTCCACGTCCGGCGAACATGCCACGGCTGTACTTCGCTGCCCTCCCCCAAGGACTTGCCTTTGCCAATGCGACCGACCGAACATTCTGTAGCACCGGCACAACGCTGCAGCTTCCGCGCAGTCATCCCCCCAGCACACCGCCAGATCGCCCATCTGCGGTTATTCATCAATTAGTCTGCTTAGCCCTCCGGGCGACGGGCGTTTGATAATGCAGCCTAGCCCAGCCGAACCCCAGTCGCTGTTGGCCGCATTGAGGCATATCCATCATTTGCTGCAGGTACCCAATCCAGACGATCGACGGCCAGAACCTTCAGTGCATCACTCATCCTGCAACGGCAGGGATCAATTAAGATTAACCATCAGATTGGATTTTGATTGAATACACCGGGAAAGAAAAAGAGATTTCGTATCTAGAGTTACAGAGGATCCCGTCCACCACCGAGCCTGCTTCTTTTCGAGCAAGCAACAAACATGTCATATAAAATGGTCGGAGAAAAGCAAGTATGCCAGCTTCCCGCTGCTCTCGGAAGCATGCTGAGCAGCGGTAGGAGCAACTTACCATCATCTGTGTTTCCCCGGACTCCTCCGTCACTAACATCACATTACCTCATCTCGCTTCCCCGGCTCAAAACGCTCGGTAGCCCGTAGGCTGGGGTGCCACCCCATTGACCTGGCTATAGGGGGCCGGGCTTGGCGCATTGTTCACGGGACCCTGGGTGAGCATCAGGCGCGAGCCGCCGAGGATCGGCGTGCTATCCTCTTCCTTCTGCTGCGAGGCTTCCTTGGTCTTGCGCTCCTCGTTGTCCTTCTTAAGCTGCTCGATGGTGTTGGCTTGTTGGGCCATGAAATTAATCATGAACGGCTGAGACATGTCAATGTCAGCTTCATTGCGAATCATTTGCTTGTAATTTGTAAAGCGACTTACCATGGTGAAATCAGTGAGGCCATGTCGCCATGATAACTCCATAACTGTGTGGAGTGAGATGAGCTCGTAGCAAGCATAAAGCATGCCAACGTAGCATTCGCGGCTTCCAATGCCAACAAACTACGCAACATGTTAGAGAACCTAGCATGAGTCACAAGAATAGTGATACTCACGTATTGAAGAAGCTCTTCCACAACTTCCGGCCGTCCAGAAATAGCAGCAGTTTCGATTGCATCCTTGTACAGCTTGTCTTGCTTGGAAAGCTCGATTGACTTTTGCCATCTCTTGTTCTTGCGGTAGATGTTGGCAGCAATTTGTCGGAAGAAAACGAGGTCGTGCTTCTCCAGTCGTTGAGCCAGGTCGACAGGGTCATAATTATCATAGTTTTCAACTGAATCCCTAAGAGTCTTGTAGTCTTCCTCCTCGATCAACAGATCATTAATGGCATTATTCACAGCCTTCTTGTTTTGTGGCTGGACGTTGAGCAAGAATGGTTTGATGAGCGGGATATTGTCGGACTTTTCGAACATGCGTACGACACGGTTGACATCAATACGAGGCGTGAGTGCTTGCAACAAGTCAGTTAGCAATGACGGTTGTTGTTCCAAGTAGAAGTTGAGGGCGCGGTAGTAGATTTCCAGGTTGGCAACCTTGACGATTGTGTCCTTGAACGAATGGTGTTCCCACGCATCTGCTGAACGCTCCATCATCGCAAGCGCCGCATTATCCCATTCATCGTAATGGCCATACAAGAAAACGAGCTCAGGCCAAAGATGAGCCTCCTCACACCCGCGGATCATCTTTGGAATGTTGATCCGGGACCAGAACAAGCGAAGATGTTCCATAACCCGTTCGGGATGGTATTTGGACAATGCAATGCCAAGTTCCGTAAACATGCCCATGTGAGCGCGTTCAAGACCCAGACCAGCTTCAAGCAAAGAAATGAGTTCGTCAAAGTAGCCTTGATGTTCGTATTGCTTGACAAGGTCTGCAAGCTCTTCGGCGTGGACGATGAGGCTGAGACCGCAAATCTGAGCGAGACGGAATTCCTTCTTGGCAACACATGCTTCGTTGACCTGCTTCCAGACCTTGACACTGTTAGCTTTGCGTGCACATTCGACGGCTCCCTGGTAATCTTCCAGATGGACCAGCGTGGTTGCAAGCTTCGCCCAGTTGGAGATGCTGGTAAAGAAGATCTTCGCAGCCTCGTGGTAGCCCTCTTCATATGCCTTGTCGCCTGAAGCTTCAATATTAGCAACATTGGGACCTCGCAGAAACTCCTCGAGTTCGGGTAGTTGTTGCGTGCGAGCAAAGGAGAAAGCAAGCGCAGTATCAACATCGGGCTCACGGAGAGTCTTTCGCGCCATGCGCAAGAACTTGATGAGCTCCTCGTCCTTGCCAGCATGAGTGGCGATATCAATGACTTCGTTAAAATTCGACGGATCCTGCGCTTTGATGTAAGAATCGATTGCATCGGTTACACGGAGACCGTCCAGTTGCGCCTTGGCAACCTTGCTCCAGACATCTGGGGTATCGACCCGTTCTGCATAGTCAAACGCACGATCGATGCTAACGATGTGGTTGACAAGTACATCCATAGCTTCTGCGTGCCTGTTGTCTTTCTTAAAAATCTCGAAGGCTTCTTCGTACATGCCAAGCTCGATACATTGTGCAGCGATGTCTTCCGGAGTGTATGCCGACAACTGGTTGATGTAGTTCATCAGTCGGCCGCGGTCTGATTTGGCTGCCGTTAGCATGAGAAGGTTTTGCAAGCTTGAGTTGTCGCTAAAGCTAGACGGCTCAAGGATAATCTTCTCAAGAAGCTCGATGAGCTCGGTAGGCATATCGCTTTGGATGAATGCCTTTACAGCGACAGAAACCTTTTCAGGGTCCTGCGAGGTCGGGACAGCCGTAGAGATGACCTGGTCAACCACTGATCTCCGATGGATATTATTCGGACTAAGGACGTATTCCCAGATCTCAAGATCCTCTCGTTCGAGAAGATACTGTGCCTGCGCGCGGAACATCGAGTTTTCGTTGGTGATGCTGATGAGCTCCAGATCGTTTTGACCTTTCTTATACGCAATGTACGCAAGGTTCGGATCACGCTTTTCACAGTATTTACCCACTGTCAGTGGATCGTACTGGTCGTTCTCTTTGAGGAATTTCTCCGGATTATTGTTCGAGTCGATATAGATCTTGGCAAGAGCATTGTAGACCGCTTGCTGCTGATTTCCACTGGCCAATGTAGCTTCCAGGAAAGGAAGCAGAAGTTTCAGACGATTTCGCGATTCAACCTCAGAGACAAGGTCATCGATTGGAATTGACTGCGGGCTAACAGACGCCAACAAGCTCTTGATGACACCCTCGTCACAGTCAACATCCAGCAGTCCGCCAATCACTGCTGGAGTGCGAGAAGGGTTGACTCGTTGAACGTAGATCTCGATCGACTTGAATTGCTGCTGCTGGTAGAGGTAGAGAATAAGGTCGTGAATCATGTTGAAGCGATCGCAAACGATAATAAGCGGCAGTTGCTCAGTGAGACGGGCCTCCTTCAAGAAGTTCTTGACCTTTTCAGGATCGTAGGCATTGCTGTCCCGGCAGACACGTTCAACCTCGTTCATTTGACCCATCCTGGTTGCAGCCTCGATGTACTTGAAGGTGACGTCCTTATCTTCGGTGATGTTCACGATACCTCCTAGGTAGTAGTATAGACCTTCTGCCGTCCGATACTTTTCGAGCAGCTCAATGATGCGGTTGGGTCCGAGTAGATCAGAATACTTCTGCGCAATATGGATCACAGCCTGCAGATTTTGTCGAATATTGACACGGAGCATCTCGTTCATGCAATCCAGAGAGTTTTCGACCGTGAGCTTGCCAAAATAATTGATAAGCCACTCTTCCGAGATCTTATCGGTTTGTACAATGACGCGCTTGATATCTGCAGGATCGTCGTAGTGATCCAAAGCTCTCGCAGCAAGACCGGCACCTTCGCAAAGCTTTGCAACACGTTGGCGATCGTAATGGGAGAACATGTCGTTGCCAAGAATCGCATCAGCTACCTGCGGGGCATTGAGAAGGTTCATCTCCAACAGCTTCGTCTGCAGGTGGCCTTGCTCTGGCCTATTGCCGGATAGTACATCCAGCAGAAAAGCCGTGGCCTGCTGAACCATCCCCTGGGACTGGAAGACATCCACAGCTCGGTCAATATCAATGAGCGGGCCGTTTTCATCTTTGGCGAGCGCTGTGGCAAATTCTGTTCCCTTGTCCGGACTGATGCGGATGACGTGTTGGAGGAGACCGTTGAAGTCAGGCGTGTAGCCAGCTTGCTTAGCGTAAGGCAAGATCTTGTCAAATTGACCCGACTCAGCAAATGCAGCAATAGCCTTTCCAGGAATGTTGGCCTTGAGATAAATTTGAAGCGCCAAGTTCACATCGTGAGGTCGAACAATGTCCCCAAGCTCCTCTGAGCAGTCGAGTTTATCTTCCTTGAGCCATTTCTCCAGAAGATGCTTTCGGTTTTGCATCAGAACAGGGCGTACTAACTCAAGGGTTTCGTACCGGTTCAGGCCACCCTTGTCGAGAAGCATGCCAAAGTACTGGAGGATGATAGACAGTTGCCCTGGTTCCTGAGGAACGCGTTTGAACTGCTCGATGGTTTGAGGTGTGCGCAAGAAGCCACGTGGTGAATTTGCAGCAACTCTAGCAGCCTCCACATACTGTTGCGCGCCGAGGAGGTTTTGGAATTGCTGCTGATACAAGTGATCAGCTCCCGGCAAGCTAGCCCGAGAAGCAAGTTTGTAGGCAAGTTGACTATTGGCAGGATTTTCCATGAGATATGGAATCACTGTGTTGTCATCGACGCTGACTGCCAAAACCTGCCCCTTCCGGTTGACACCGACAATACCAGCGGCTTCCGAGTCAGGTGATGTGACAAAGATTGTGTCACTTGATATCCGGTTCATGAAGATGGGGTTCGCAGTTTCCAGGTCGTGGATGTGGATGAATCCGTACTTCGTGACGATGTAGATTAGACCGTATTTCTGAGACACTTGGAGCGCAACTGGGAAATCATTCGTCGCTTCAGCGGGGAAGTATATATCTTTTGCTTGTTTCTGGAATCGAGGATTTGACGGCTGAGGATCAATCTCCACAACATGTAGCTTGGCCCCATTCGCAGATCGAACTGCAAATGTGAAGACTTTGGTATCAGCTGGCGCGCCCTCCAGTCGCAGAGTGCCAAATGCTGCAGCATGGCCCTCAATTGCCTGACTGATACCCCGGTCCTTGGAATAGAGCTGCATTGCTCCGACAACCCGGCCTTGTTGTTGTGATATTCCTACACACACCATCCATTTCTCATCGTCGCTTACCCGGTAGTTGATTATTTGTGCGCCCTGATTACAAGCAATTAGTACGTAAAATATATCGATAACAAACGAATACTGACGCCGAGATTCTGGCTCCTCTCAAAGATCTTGATTGGGGCGCTTTGGGAGGGATCCATGATGTTCCAGTGATACACGCTGCTATCCGTCACAAGCCCAATGGAGTCTTTCGAGAACCATTTCCAGAACACTACGTCCTCATTCATGTTCGCCGATTTCAATTTAGCTTTTCGGCCAAGATCAAAAATCTGGAGTGTTCGCTGCTGGGCTTTTAAGGCGATGATTTGTTCTGACCAGTGCATAATAGCACTATCAGCTTTGATCGGCCGCCGTATGACATTGTTGTTGTTTTTGAGGTCGATGATGATGACTTCAGGCGACGCATTTTCATCGGCCTTTTCGCGTACGCAAATGTAGTGGTCCGATTCTAGCGTCTAACGAAAGTATTAGTACAGTAGTCTGCTGGCTTGCCGTGGGCGACTTACACAAGAGTTGAACCCAATAGATGCGGACTACAAAGAATGTCAGCGGTTTTGTTGGAGCTCAAGGCGTACGTAGGTAACAGGGCGAGTTGGAGGCCGGCGGTCCACGTACTTGTATGCCCACCGACGTCAACTGCAGGAAGAACAGTCAGCCTATCTCACTTCATCTGAATGCAAGTTCAAGGATGAGAGCGCACCTGAAGCAGCTCATGGAACTTGATGGGTAGTGGTGCCATGATTACGATCCTCGAGACGCGGCCTCATCAATGGCCGCCACCTCTCCGACTCTCTGACCAGATGCTAGTTATTCGGATCGAAGAGGCGAAGAAGGGTGGATAGGCAGCGCACAGAGAGCAAGAGAGAGTAGAGTGAGGTAGGGGAAGATGATCGGGTCGTTTCTGGAGCAGATAGGAGCTTGGCTTGGCTTGGCTTGGGATAAAGTTGCTGTTGTTTGGGAAGCCCGGCCGCGGAGGGCACGGACCATGCAAACTCACTCCGCGTTTCTCAGCTGGAAAAGGGGATCGCTATGGCTGGCTACACCATTGGTAAATACCGTCCCAAGAATGGCAGGGTGCATTTTCGTGTTCAAAGAAAGCCACTAACAGTGGTGCTTGATATCAATATTTCTAGATAGACACGCCCCAGCTTTGAGGATACAAGGATGGAGGTACACTTGATCTTTTATCTTGCTTTCCGCCCCATCATGGAACACCATTTCTCAAATACCCACCGTTCTATGACCGTTCTTCCTCCCAGTTCCTCGCTCTTCTGCCACCTCGCTTTTCGCCAGTCATTCTCGGTCGCTAAAACTGCTTGTGCAAGACCCAGCTTTTGGGCCATGAAAAGTGTCGCCATGACGTCAAGAGCACATACTTCTTGCTCCATGGCAACCAGCAGCCGAGCGAGCGCTTGAGCTTGGTCTTCTAACTCCCAGCTCCCCACTGGATCCAACGCGAGTACGCATCGTGTCATGAGAAGCAGATCAACAACACATACAGCAAGTACAGTGCGTGCTTTGGTGGTGTTGGACAGATCCATTGAGCAGTTCCGATAGGTCTCTGCAAGGCAGTCATATGCATACCGCCATTCTTCAAACTTTTTACGGAGGTTTCGTACTTCTTGCAGAAGACATGCAACAGCATCGGCCTCTGGCGGTCCTTCCAAGCAGACTAGGGCAGTCGTCCTTTGTAAGAGGCCAGGAACGCGATACTTCATCATCCACAGCGATACGTTGAGTTGGCTCCGATCGCCATATACAGGCCCGTCAACGGCCATGGAACTGAAGACCTCTTGCCATTCCGGCTTCTCTACGAAGCAAGCCTCATTGTTCAGCAAAGACTCGGTGAAAAGGGGTCCGGCCTGGGCCATGAAGAGGGCCTTTTCAAAATCCGAACGGTACCCGTCTACACCGCGAATTTCGATCAATCGCTTAGCTCCGGCTGCGTGCCGCACCCAGGCCCCGTTCTCGGAGAAGTTGAGCAGCTCGAAAAGGGCCAGGATTTGTGTCGCGCAGAGCACTTCGGGGTCCCTCAGTCGTGCCGGATTGTCTAATGCTTGCTGCAGACTCTTTAGGGCTTTTCCGTATAGTCCTAAAACAGTTGCAGACGGTGTAGTCGGATCGAAACTAAGGGACTGTCGAGTACGAGCAAGGGTACAACGTGTCACATCTTGAATCAAGCTACTTTGATCGTACAGGCGTGGAACATGTCTAAGGTATGATAGCTCATCACACCAAAACAAATCGGACAGCATCTCGGGTTTTCGCGCTAAGATACGAAAGGTTGCACGTCCAAAATGCACCTTGGTCAAAGTGGAGAGTTGGGGAATATCAACTCCATACTGCATCCTCGCTAGCTCATATCCTGTACTAGATAGAGACGTTGGAATCGAAACTTGTGCTTGGAAATAGGCGGACGGTATCTGATGTGCCTCGATGGACTGATTCACATTGACCAGACCCAGTCCTTTCGGAGACTTCTTAGTGCGAGACAGCGGCAGCGAGGAAGATGGCTGCGTCAGGGAAGGTGGGTTCTCTGCAGCGGTCTCCATAAAGACAGGCTGTTGGCGCATGTTGACTTTGCCGTAGTTACCCCTCAGCCTCCTTTCAGTTCCAATGCTTCGCATAGCCTGTTGCCGGATCTTCCTCCGACTAATGTTGCTCTTGGGCACATTGCCGTCTCCTGACTGATCTATCCATTCGAGCGATTGCTTAGGTTCGACTGGCATCTTGTTTATATACAAGGAAGACCAATCCCCAATGAAGTGGGAGAGGGGATTGAAGGAACAGAATTCGGATCTGTCCAGTGCCTCGAAGGGGGAAGTAGTCTCTTGGACATGCAAGGAGAAGTCAGGAGAGAGATTAGGGTACAAACCAGAGGCTGCACGCCTTAAGATTTATCAACCATGCAACCCTCCCAAAACAAGTTCAGCTGAAAAGCCTCAATAATTACTCGATTGGATTTCTCTTGCACCAGGCACCAAAGGTCTTGGAGGCTGCAGATCTTGCTGGAGAGACTAGCCAGCCTACTGCTGCCCAAGAAGGGTTAGACTTTTGCCGATCATTTCTACGGCAAGCTTTGACGCAGGGGATGAGGGCCGATAGAGTAGAGCCACTCGTCTAACAACCACAGTAGGTGCAAGATTTGTTACACAATGACGCCAACCTCTTGAAGTACCAGTTGAATATCTTATTCTTGTGCGTGCTTCAAATCGATGCAGGCTGTGGTCCTTCTTTTTTCCAACACAGAGATGCTGTTGAGGCTGAGTCGTGATTGGATTTTAGGCTTAAGCCCATAACGTCATAAGACCTATATGGTCGCTTTGACGATATATAGGATTAATTGAATCAGAAGGTGCACAAACCGATGTAGTCATTTAGCTTGCAAAATAAAAATACAGAAGTGAAACAGGGAGTAAAAGGAAGAGAATCACCACATCGGAGAGGATAGTACAGAGATCGTATATGCACAGCTACCTGAAATTCAAACCGACGCAACGTCGTATCTGTTATAATAAGGTAATCGATAGATCTCGGCTCTTTCTCGATCCGGTTTTCTCTAATCGAAACCCAGCAGATGTGTGCTTTTAATTAGGTAGAGTTTTTATTACCTAATTAACAGACACCCTCTTTAAGGTGATTAGATATTATTCCCCTCTTGAAATACAAATCATAGGTAATCTCCGAACTATATCAGTCTTACAAGCTTGTATGATTGAGGAAAGTAGCAGCAGCTAGCAAATGCCTCCACGCTATGAGGGATTACAGCATACAGGCCCCCTGTCTCAGAAATCTTCGAGTCTGAAGACCTCGTAAGAGGGTTCTTCGTAGGGATGAGCACTGAAGCAAATACTGGGTCAGCTAAACAGAACCCAGAGCATCGTTCAAAACCTCACGTCTTTAGCGCCTTAACAGCTTCCCTTACGACATTTTCTCCAACGCACAGAGTCTCGACTCTGGCCTCTTCTACTTCTTCGAGTTCTCCAATGCTTCCGATATGGGGTTTTGCTTTGTCCCCAGGACGGAACTGGCCCAATCCCATAGTAGTCCAGCAGCATTCGGTGTAGTTTCCCGGCCCTGGATATCGTCCCGCTCCCGCAGCGAAGATAGCAGCTTTGCAAGCAGCGAGATTCGTGGGTGGCACAAGGAAGACGAGCTTGAATCGTATTGTTGAAGACATGGCAGTCGCCGCAATGACTCGCAGATCTTGACAAGCTACCAAGAAGTAGATGAAGGCAACTAAAGCGTCTCGCAGAGTAGCTAAGAAGTGTGCTTGTCAAGTTCCAACAGTTCTAGGCCGGAGATATTTGATCCCGCCCGCAACAAATGAGAACTGGGCCTCTGGACTCGGACAGTATTCTATTCCGCTTCGCCTCGCTTCGCTTTGGTGTCTTATCGCTTCGAGCACCCTGTTTCTTTCTGAATTAATTGCTCCGTAAGTTCTCTGAATACTGTCTGAGTTTAATTTAAACTTGCTTTGGTGTCAAGCAGGTCTTGTCAGCGACAACCCGCCAATTTTTTTTTCGCGCTCCGTCAGCTATGTCCTTAATAGTACATACCTAAGTTCCAAAGCACTCATTCTTCGCCTTGTAGGGTCTCCACATTGTAACCGGTGGAACCGCTATCTCGCAACCACTTCCTTTGTCATCCTACTTGAAAGTTCTTAGGAGTTCTCAACGACGAAAAAGGCGCCCTGTGTTTGAGGCGTGGCATCGATTCAGGCCCTGTACATGACCTTGGAGAACTTGTAGAGCCAACCGACCTCTTAGTCTTGACACAGCTGGCTTTGAGCGCGAGCTTACAGCTTTTGAACTAATTGTGGCTACCGCGTAATTTGAGCTTCTGGGTCCCGCTCCTTTATCTCGTCTATCGCTTCACTCGCACATCCATTGGCTGCTCTCGAATCTTTACTGGCGCTTTCACCAATGTGTTCTTTGGCCGTTAGTCCGCCACACTACTCGAGCCCGTGGATCCTTCTGCTGTCATGCCAACGTCCGACGGGGTTGTGATGTTTCTCCTTGGGGCCCGCATCAGCCAGTCAGTATCATTCTCGCATCGCGAGACTCTGTAATTACTCATGCGAAATATCTGACCCACAACAGCCCTCTTGGCAAGCTTGCTCCAGGCAACTCCGAAATCGATAGAGTATTCAAGCCTGATCCTCACACAAGTTGTTTCTCAGAATACTAATACATCTCGAATTTGGTTAGATCTCGGAAGGACACCTACCCTTTTTGACACTTCGGACGGAGAAGGGATAACTATGTTCTGGATCTCGTATTGGAAGGATCTAAAGGGTTTGCAAGAGTTCGCGAAATCATCGGCCCATATGCTAGGACAGAACAATTACCTCGCAAAGAAGTATCCATACACGGGTGTGATGCACGAGACTTATCATTCTCCAAAGGGTTTCTGGGAGACGACTTATCACAATGTTCTTCCTCTAGGCCTCGGCAAACGGATGTTATCCCAGGCTATATCCCACAAGCTCATTTTCACTGACTTGCCGATTCTCAAGGGCAGAACTAAGTATATGACTGGAGAGGGACCGGATGATTTCAAATTTGGTGATATGCTCAGACGGAACCCACAGACCTCAACGATGTATAGTCGGATGGTCAGAGAGGAGCAAGTGAGATAAGCAGTAGGATTTCGCATACTCGAATATGAATGGCATGAGAAATAAAATTTTCAGGCTTTTTAGAGGAGAGGATAAGATGCTTTGCTGGCTCACGGTCATCTACGCACGCAGACAGAGACTCCAACCTTTCTCTTGCGGGGCCTAAATGAGGTTTGCCGGATGTGTGCCAAGGTTGCTATAACTGATGCTACCTAGTTTCGCAGCGAAGGCCAAGAGGGATGCAAAGGGTTCAAGTGGATTGTTGAAACTCATGTTTGGGACACCGAAAATCGGAACCTTGGCAAACCGTTTGCCCCGTCGCTAAAGGACCTCATGCGCAGTATAAGCGTTAGCGTCAATGAATGCAATCGCCTAAAAGACTATTGTTTCCTCGACCAATACCCCAAACCTCTGTCTCTGAAGCTATGACTGGGAATAACTGCAAGCCATCAACTTGCACTCGTATTCTTTTCGTAGCTTTGAGCAATCTGGACAGGATCGCCTGGAAAAGAAATGAGGGACCACCAGTGTCTGCCCTCGGCCGAGGCTTGAATCACATCTCTCAGTCGTGGAATTCTTACTGCTGCCACAATCTCATTACCATATGGATTAGATGGGAGCGCTGATCCTGTAGAATAGCAACATCTTTTCCGCAACTTCATTGCTGATCTGCATACTTGACTCCATAGGGAAACATACGAGAGATACGTACCACCAGAGCTATTGGATAAAGGACAAAGCGCAGATCATGAAGAATTTGGTAAGCCTGCGTGCGGTTCAGACTATGCAGCGTCTGGTATTTTTCTTATGTACAACACACTAGTCGGATGTTGTGTGTCCCATATTAGACCCGGTGTACCGGGTTTCATTCTCCAGCCAGCACACATCCGTTGGTATTGCCGGACGATAATAATGGTTCAACATCTTTATAAGAGAGATCGCATTCGTTCATGGCATCATGCAAGGAGAGCTACAACATCTGTAAAAACAGATTCTCAGAATGAATTAAAAGCGCTATATAGGTCTCTTCATATTAAATATCGTCCTTTGGCATCAACCTTAAAGCATAAGAGGTACGTCCCGTGCAGTCCCACATCCTCAACCCATCTACCGGTAGCAGCTCGCGCTGTATGCCATGATTCCTCCCGCCGGATTGCTCAGACACCCACTCACAGCCGAGTTGATCTCGCTGCCAACCTGCGTCGCACAAGCCAAGTCGGCGAAAAGTTTGATGTGGCAATACATGTCTGCATTGACCTTCGCACCAAAGTAGGTACCGTTCGCATAGGGTCCCGAGCCCGCCGGCTGGCAGTCAAAGTAGTTGGTGTCACTCGAGGTCGTGTTGATCTGAGAACCGTAGGTGCAGCTGGCGTCGTTGAAGAATGCGACACTCCAGCCGTCGGATGAACCGGCCTGGCGGGCCTCGAGGGGAGCGGCGAGGGTTAGGGAGGCAAGGAAAGGGAGTGCGAGGAGGTAGGAGAATTGCATTTTGGAGATTTGGTTGCGAAGGCGATAGTTGGAAATGAGAGTTGAAGATGAAAATGGATGCTGTTGAGTTTTTGTCGAAGAGCTGGCGAGAACTTGGATGGATTGATTGGTGATGTTGATGAATAGCAGTAGCCTACCCTTTGCCGGCTTTTATATTGAAAGCTGGGAATATTCGGACGCGCATGCCAAGCCTTTAGAGCTTGATCCTACAATTGTAACTAGGTATACACATGAACCGGTAAATCTGGCAGACAAAGGCATTTTCCATGTTTAGGGCGCCATAATCGATGGGCAGTCCATAGTATGAAGCGGCTAAACGAACCGTATTGCTGACTATGTAGCGTTCAATCAACTGGCAAAACTTTCGTACAAAGGTGTCTCAGACTTGTAAAGAAATTAGTGGCCCTAGCAGCCATGGCTCAGCCTCAAGGCGAAAGGTGATCAAGGCTACAGATATTAGGATCACTGCGTAGCTTGAGGTTACATCTTCTCAGAGCTCCACTTGTCAGAGTCGCAAGGTGTTTCCCGTCCATTTAGCATGCCTACCCTTCTAGGGCTAGGGTCTATGGCAAGCAGTCTAATTTTAACAGCTTCAATGGCCAAGCCGCATTTGACTATTGGTAAAGCAGACGGAAGGAACGGAAGTCCATTGTCGATCGTCTCGGTCCTCATGCCGGACACGAGGATACCGAATACTACCTTACTCTCCCATGTGTAGCATGAATTCCGTCAAGTGACTAATGTATCAGGGTGTTTAGCAACAGCTCGGAGTTCGATTTTATCTATACCGCCGATTGCAGCGGCGTGATTGTGAACACTGTTCCGTTGCCGTCACCGGTTCTGCGACCAGGGAATTGCTCTCTGAATTAAGCTTAGTCGCCTCTGCACGTTCCCTTGCTCTTTGTGCTCGATGCTATTGGCTCTTTCAATGTCATCTAGCTTTGATTTGCGGAGAGATACATTCTAACAGTACCTCTTTTCAGGATAGCATCTTCGCAGCAGCTTCAAGTGTGGTACTCAAGACCTACAGTGATCACTGGCAAGTGTCCAATACTTCGAAATGTCTCCGAATTCTTTAGTGCTTCATCTCAGTGGCGTTGAAATAATCTCTCAATACGCCTTGTGAAAGTATAAAAGACGGCGAACAAGCAAGTAGTTTGAACTTGACCTGCAACTCTTCCATCCTATCACCAGTCGTCGTCCAGAGTTGTTTCTCCTCTGTTTCTTGCCATCTCTCAGCCCACTGCTTGATACAACGTTTTTCAAAGGCCATAATGTCTTCTCCAGTAACTGTTGCTGATCTTTTGCAGCGCAATACGTATGAACTGTTACCCGATTGTTCAAGCGTATACTTTGCTCAAACTAAGCGATAGGGAGTATGTATCAAGACACACTCCGGCTCCATTTTTCTCCGAGTTCGAGAAAGTCGGAAAGTCTGCACCAGCCGTTGCTGTTGGTATGGAGACATCTTTCACATTAACTGCATTGGCCCTAATAAGGTTAAAGTAACATGTGCCGATCCTCGCTGTGTTCCAGAGACATTCTTCGACCTGAAGCCGACTGGTGAGCAAGCTCCAGTAAACTATGCAAGGAACGAGAAATGGCCAGCGACTAATCTCAACAGAGGTTGTCGTATTGAGAACAGCAGGTGGTCGAGTGAAGCCTGTCCTCAATGACTTAACGTATTTGGACGGTCTACTCTCTTTCAAGGGTATCATGGTGATTCATCATAACGGTAAGTACACCCAAACCTGAGGACTTGGTACACCAAGAATTGCAATGGAATTGACAAAGATTAGACTGTGGAAAAAGCTTCATGACAGATGACGAAGCACGGTCAGCCCTGAAGAAAGCATTACCAGCTGCAGAGGGTGTAGATTTGATTGAATTTGGAACTTTTAAGGATAGTGGGTAGGTTCCTTCAATTTCTCTTGGAAATCCCCCTTATATGCGACGTGCTCCTGATGTTAGGCATTCAGTCTCGAGCAGTCCGTCAAGGATGATATTCTCCTCCTGAAGCAATTTCCTCTGCTTCGTCAAGAACTGAGTGATAACTGCTTTGGTTTCACCTACGATGTCAAGACTGGCCGATTGACGGCAGTCTGACGGGTACTAATCGCGAGACGGTGAGATTCAGCTCAGGAACGACAACAGGGGTTTGCCGCAGGTCTGGTTTCACAAAACGCCAAGAATGAGAACGGTGGCTGGTTATCCTTACATGAGTGCGCCCGATTTGGGCCCAACTCTATTGATATTTAGCAGAGAATGGAGTCGTAAAATAGGCTGCGAAGTCTACAAAGTCTATTGGCAAATGAGACGTGAACGTGTGGCACGTGAAGATAAATGCCTGCGGAAAATCAGGCGTCGCAGCCCGACGGCTTGTGTCATCGCACATCCCACCAAAAGGAAACTGACTTTCGTATTGTCCAGCCCTCCCTTTCTTTCCCTTCCACATTATCCGGTCCTGCTTGCTCCTGCCCCTTTCCAGTAGAAAGTCATACATACTCAGCAAATTCTCCACTGCTCAACTCTCGCGATCAACAAGACCTTCCACACTAGCAGCGCTTGGCGCACAAACAGGCCACTATGGCTCCAAGCCGAAATACCTGGGGTGCGTCATACTGCATTCACGACGATCCCTCTTCACACCGCCCCTGAGGCAAAGAAGGCATGTTAATGTGGGTCTACAGATGACGAAAGCGAAGACTCGACACCTCCATCCTCACCACCTGCCCCTATAGCCCGACGCTCCAAGTTCGACGACGAAGAGGACTCAGACGAAGTACTCGACTCCTGGGATGCTGCCGAAGATTCGGAGGTCGAGCGCGAGAAAGCAGCCAAGGCTGCCGCTGCAAAAGCCAAGGCAGAGGCAGAAGCCAAAGCCGCACACCGGACCAAATCGCAGAGGAGAGCAGATAATATAGAGCAACACAAACAGGCTGCCGCGGATACGAGTAGCGAAGAAGATGAAGATGAATCCGATCGGCGCGCACGGCTCCGGAAGAACGAGCAGGATAGCGACCTAAAGCACGCCGAAGACCTCTTTGGCGATATTGACCTCAACCGCAAAGGCTTGGCCGTCAAGCCGGTGTCTGTCGTCGCTTCTACTACTCCCAATAACACCACCGCTCCTTCCTCCACGCACGCCGACCCCACTGCCACCATCAACCTCGCCTCCCTTCCACTCTTCCAGCCCAAGACGCCCGCCCAATTCACCGCGCTCCGCGATGCGCTCGTCCCCTTGCTCACTGCGAACGCGAAGAAGCCGCAGTACTCGTCCTGGCTGCAGGAGTTCACGAAGCAGCTGGCGCGTGAGCTGCCAAGTGACCAGATCCGCAAGGCAGCGAGCGGGCTGACGACGCTGGCGAACGAGCGGCAGAAGGAGGAGAAGGCGGCGGAGAAGGGCGGGAAGAAGAGTAAGGCGGCAAAGACGAAGGCAAGTTTGGTGGCGCAGAGAGACGTCACTACAAGAGCAGATACGGCGGTTTATGATGATGGGTTGGATGAGTGAGTACTATTGTCCCACGAGTGCGAAGGCTGCGTTTGCTCATGATTTCCAGTGGTGATTTCATGTGAACGAGTTCGCTCGGGCACTTCCTATATCTACAGGCTAGACTTGCTTTGGGCAACAGCTACTTTCCGACGAGTAGCACGTGCGCGATGAATGACGGCAGAAGCAGGAGCGGAAGACGTGGGTAGTGGACGAGTATTCCACAGGTAGCAAGAGGTTGCATGGAAGGAAACAAGGCAACTGCTTTGGCGCTGATGGACATAGATGGTCTGCTTTTTTTCTGCAAAGGGCTGCGTTTATGGAATTTTTATTGGCATTAATTGCACTGTATTTTGTATCTGGTCTGTTCTGGCCCAAAGCATGATGTTATTTGATCTTTGTGCGCGCGGATGGATTATCTATGTCCTGCCAGTTTACTTTGCAATAGCTCTAGTTCTCCAATTCACTATCAACTGCTATTATGTCTTAACTACCTCGGTCCCATGCTCTAGTATCTATCTGTGCGAGAAACGCAACGCAAGCCAAATCCTTCGTACCGATCACCATGCCTCCCCCTGCCACCCTCATACTTCGTCAACTTCGATTAATCTGTACCCTGCGATCCTCTCCTGCACTCACAATCCCCACATCCCGATCCCAACACACCTCGAACACCTTCGTCCGCTCCGCCGGCGGCCGCCTCGTCCCCTTCTCCCCTTCCCTCTCCAGCACAAACACACTCTCCTCCACCGCACCCCCTCCTATCCCTACCC
>JAGFVP010000257.1:0-43533 GCA_021031095.1 Bathelium albidoporum | reverse complement strand
GTTGGGGAGGGGGGGATGTAAGGGAGGCGCATGGTGGGATGGTTGAAGGGAGGGGAATTGGAAGGAGTGGGGAGATGGAGGAAGTGGTACAATGAGCGAAATTGGAAATGAATCTAATTTGAGTGCATTTGAAAGCTTTAATGACGTAGATCGAGCTCGAGAATCCTTACCTGCCCGCTTGACTTCTACCTACCGGTTATCTGCTGTTGCAGGTAGAGACGGATCCCCCACAAAATGTCCGAGAGCGAACGGCCCTAGAAACTGCTCATGATCTCGAGCCCAAACCACGCCTCCACATAACAAGCGTCGTTCGCGACCATGGCCCCTAGTAGAGGTGGGTCTGCAACGAACAAGAGAAAAAATGCTGGACACAAAAAGAATTTAAATGATGAACGACAAAGCCTGGTGCAGGGACCACTGAAGACGGCCATACCGCTCGAGCTCCAACAGCGAGTACTCAATGTTTTCAAGGATGCTCTGGTGGACCAATTGGATTCAGACTTATCTTCAGTCCTCCAACAAGTGAAGCAACATCTCTATTACAGAGATTTTAACTCGGCATTCGGCCGTAAAGAACATTTACAAGCCTATGCTACCAGATGGAGTCCCTCCCGAGCCCTAGGGTACTTGCAAATGCTTTCAGATATCACGCCAAATCTTCTGCTTTCAGAAAACAAGACTGATGAAGGTTCGTCCGATGGGGAGCATGAACCTGACCAACTCGGGCACTGCCGTCGCGTCAAAGTGGCTTGTCTTGGAGCAGGTGCTGGAGCAGAAATTGCTGCCTTTGCAGCGTACTTACATCGGCTCAGCGCTATCAACTCCAAGGAAGCGTCTTTGGTTTTCGACATGACAGCTGTTGACGTTGCCGATTGGTCGTCAATCATAGGAGATCTCTGCACGGCTATCACCCTGCCTCCTAAGCTTAGTCCTTATGCTTCTGCCGCTGCACAGGCTGCTAGTTTACCTCTTGCGGTGCCAGAATCGTTTGAGTGCTGTTTTCGACAAACAGACCTGCTGAAGATGGACTTCTCAGAACTTCAGACGTTGCTTCAGACCGTTAATCTCGTCACTCTGATGTTCACCTTGAACGAACTCTACGGAACATCCCTGCCCCAGACTCACCGTTTTCTTCTTCAGCTCGGCACTTGCTTGAAGAAGGGAGCTCTGTTTCTCGTTGTGGATAGTCCAGGAAGCTATTCCACAGTCCAGCTGAATGGCAAGGAGAAACGCTATCCAATGCAGTGGCTTCTGGATCATAGCCTGATAAATGCAAAGTCTGATAGCAACGGGAAGCTCTGGGAAAAGCTCGTTTCGGATGACTCAAGATGGTTCAGGTTACCGGAAGGTCTGTCATATTCGATCGAGCTGGAAAACATGAGATATCAAATACACCTGTATCGAAGGATATGAACATGAAAGAACGGATCCGAGTATTTCCAACCCTCCCTTGATAGCCGTGCGAAAACTCGAAAATGACTGAGTTCTTGCAGCCATCTCCATGAGGGTATCTAAAACAAAAAGCATTTTCCAAGGACACCATAAAAGAATGTGAAAACATTGTCGAACGCCCAACCCGATAAGCCGAAAAACCAGAAATCAGCATCCCGCTCACAGACACGGTCCGTAAAATATCTGTCCAACTGCGCTGATAATCTGGATTTCTGCATGTCTATCGGCCATTAGCTGACCATCGCCCCAAACGGCGAACTCTTCTGCAAGTCTTCCAAAAGATCATCAACATTGCTGATGTAGCGGCCGAGCATCTCCTGCTTTTCCCGTGTAGTTTTCGTCGGCTTGCCATCTTGCACCCAAGCAACTCTAGCGCCGCCACCGCCGTCCAAGCTTCGGCTGAAATATTCTGCCAGTTTCGTTGCTCCGTCCTCTGGGGTAATTGAAGTGGCCGGTGCACTCTTGCTTGTGGCTGCTTCATGCTTGTCCTCGTCTTCCTCCGGAACGGTCTCTATCGGTGCCTCGGACATGAGGTAAGAGTAAAAAAACTCTACTGCCTTCAGCTTCACGTCCCCTGAGGTACCTTTGGCCTTGAACAGGCTGGTCACTGTTCGGAGCCCATCCAGTCTCTCGAAATTTCTCGTGTTGGCAGGATGGCCGAGCAAGGCGATGACAAGGAGCAAGAGCGCGGATGATTGGATTGGCGGAGGGTTGTTAACGTCTAGAAGGTCGAGGACTGAAGTCATTGGTAGTGAGGGGCTGAGGAGATGACGGCTTGGCGGATGCAGCAGCATCAGACCTTGCAGCAACATAAGGTTGGACAAGATGAGCGCGTTAGTTAAGTGGGATGACGGATGCCCGAGAAGATTGTCTAGCGTCGCGAGAAGGCGGGAGGTTACTGCGAAGGTATTCGTCAGTCTCTTGCCGTCTTGAAGGACGACAGTGATGTAGGTGGATTTATGGAAACATACCATTCCACTCGAAGCTCTCTTGTAGTCTGAAGAACTCGATGTATGCAGGATCCACGGTTAATTCGCCCAAAGATTTGCTCTGTGGACATTCTAGGTCTGCGAGAGGGAGGGCGGATGGGCGACGTTTGCTTGGAGATGCTAGCATTGACGGAGGGAGACAGAGCTGCGCGAGCAAGCCCTCAATTTGCTTCAATCCTTTTCGCAGGCGGCGATCATCCTTGGATGACAAGTTGTCAAAGGCAAGCGAAAGTAAAGACTCCATGGCGGGAGTAGTGATATGGTGTGACAGTAGGCAATCAACGAGAGAGACAGATCGAAACCCGACGGCCCAGAAAGGGGAAGCAAGTCTCCGCAATCGTCCACATTAGGTTCGGAATGATGCGGACGAGTGAGTCGTGGCTTCGAGTAAGGATGCGAACCTTGTGCCTCTGAAAAGTGGTCATACCCCAAAAGGTAGTAATGATATTTTGTCCACTGGTTGTCCGGGGCAACAAGCATGACTAAGGTTAACGTCCGCGTCCGCCTTGCACCGAGCTTTGTAGCTCACATTTACAAACAAAGAGCAGAATATTGGAACAGAATAAAAAAGGGTAACTTGGCCCAGGACCTAGCCCCTCTTTCAATTGTTTTTGCAGCGCACAACGATTCAGTCTCCGGCTTGAACCCTTGCATCAATCAACTGATCAATACGTTAAGCCGTGCTGGTAGTATTTTGTCGTTTGCTAATCTAGCTTTATGCTCCAGAGCAAAAGCAAAAGCTTCTAATAAGGCTCCCCTTATAAATAGCCAACAAAAAAATGCTGGGAGTCAGACATGGTATTCCAGAAGAATTGATATTTCAGCCATGCTCACAAACCAGACTATGGAGCTTCCTAGCCATGTGAGGCAGAGAAATCAACAATTGGTCTTTTCATCTTCATTCGGAACTCTGGATGACAAAGGATTTTCTGAATTTTACTGAATAGCTTCCTGGCTGAGATGTTCTTCTTTCGCCCCCTCGTGGCTGGAGGTAATTAGCAGGCACTCCATTTGAATAGATTCGCGGCCTTGAATTACTGTAACGTATCACGCGAATGCTCTCAAGGGTTTGCTGCCCACTTTATACTATGTCTTAATCTTACTAATAAGATAGTCTTACGAGAGGGTTGTGCCATGGATACAGTAGCTATCTTGTACCGTGATAACTGTATCACCTGTTACGATATTTTGCCTGCGGATTAGGTATCAATGAGCTACCTATGCTTCGAGCTAACTGAAGGCCACACTGATTTCCGAGCCAGCTGTCGCATCATACTTATAGGCTTTCGTGTAAACAATATAAGGCAGATACCGAAATATCATTACCTCGGTCCATAGAATTTTCTACTGAGTTTCAACATAGACAGGAGAGGTACTAGGACCTCGAATAGTCCCGTCTTCCTATCCTAGCTTCTAAATGCTGCAACATGCCAATCATAGCCTCCAGTAACAACAAATCCTTGCTTGATCTCGCAGAATTGGACTGGCATTACCATAAGTCCTTGAATATGCGGCCTGACTCATCGTTCATCATATACCGCTCGTTAATCCAGAAAGGTATTGTTGAAACTAATGAGGGGCATGACTTTTCTGCGTAGCCTAGGCTGTTGCTGTGAAGGTCTGCGAGCATGAGACTTCAGGACACAGAAGCAATATTAGTCAGGATCGCATATATCTTCGATCGTCTGATATTGATTATGCACATCATCAACTCCGGCCTATCCTCCAACCGGACGATCCGACTAGGCTCTCGGACCAAAATCAATATGTACAGACATCGCCCTGCAGGCCATTGACGCCTCCAGCATGCCGGGAAGAAATGCTGATCTCCGGAGCATCATTCGCCCACATCGAAGCTTGCACGCACGGGACATGCCACGTCTGGCGAAGTCCAACGAATCCTTACATTCTATGGAGCAAGCACTGGTCAACCATCTCATTTGCTACCTAAATCTACGACGCATCGTGACTCCGCAAGCCGAAGTTACGTCAACCCCACCCTTTCACATGGCCGCGTACATCTCCCCGCCGGCCCTCGCCCGTAGGCTGCAAGGCTGAGAGGAGAATTTCGACCTGTCTCATCTTCGACCTAAAGCAGAAAAAGAGAAAAAAGAAAACAAGTCTAAAAATCCCACCATCTCTTGCCATGGTCCTCGAGAACCCCCCCTCACCAAACGCCATCCCTCCGCGCACGAGCTCGACTGGCTTCACCACCAACGGCACCAGCGCCCACACCAACCACCATGCTCTCAGCACGAGCGCCTCCAAACCCGTGCTAAAGCCCCTCGCCGAAGTCGACTGGCTCGGCCAGAGCAAAAAGCCCTCCCACGCGAGCCTCGTGACCTCACAACAACAACAACAACAACAACAACAACAACAACAACAACCAACCTCCTCGCCGGCATCCTCTCTCCCTCCACCCCCACAGCAGCAGCAACAGCAACAGCAGCGCCACCGCACGCACCGCCACCGCCATCAGTCGCTGCCCACGAACATGACGGCGCTCCCGGGCGGCGGCGACGGCAGCGGGCCGTCGGAGGGGTACGGGCGGGCGCACATCTTCGCGGCGCGGCCGGGCTGGTCGGCGGGCAAGGAGCGCATTGTCGCGGGGCCGTTCGAGTACCTGGTCAACCACCCGGGCAAGGACATCCGCGCGCAGCTGATCGCAGCGTTCGATCGGTGGCTGAAGGTGCCGGAGGGGAGTCTGGTGGTGATCAAGAAGGTGGTGGGCATGTTGCATACGGCGTCGTTGCTGTGAGTTCTCTTCTTCTCCCTGTGAGGGTGACTTTCCTCTCTCCCCCGCTTCTTCTTTCCTCTTACAAGAGTGTATCGGGAGGGTGAAGTTTGGGTCTCCGGGGGATTCAAGTTTCAAGAAAATCGGGTAAATTGCTGACGTGGTGAAATCGTGATCAGGGTGGACGATGTCGAAGATTCGTCTTTGCTCAGAAGGGGCATCCCGGTTGCGCATAATATCTTTGGTACGGCGCAGACAATCAACTCGGCAAACTATGTCTACTTTTGTGCTCTGCGGGAGCTAAAGAAGCTCAAGTCTCCGGACGTCATCGACATTTATACGGAGGAGTTGGTGAATCTACACAGGGGCCAAGGCATGGATTTGTATTGGAGAGATACCCTTACTTGTCCAACAGAGGATGACTATCTAGAGATGGTGGGGAACAAGACTGGAGGTCTGTTCCGACTAGCAGTGAAGTTGATGCAGGCAGAGAGTCAAACAAAAATGTACAACTCCCCATTTGCTTTCCAACCATGCCCGCATTCTGATCAACATCAATGTAGAGACTGTGTCCCTCTGGTCAACACTATCGGCCTTCTCTTCCAGATCCTCGACGACTACCAGAACCTCCACTCGCCCATTTACACTGCAAACAAGGGCATTTGCGAGGATCTGACCGAAGGCAAATTCTCTTTCCCCATCATCCACGCCATTCGCGCAGACCCGTCCAACCTGGTGCTGATGAACATTCTCAAGCAAAAGACAAAGGACGATGAGGTGAAGAAGTACGCCGTGGCGTACATGGATCGCATGGGGAGCTTCGAATATACTCGAAGTGTGCTCAAAGAGCTGGAAGCTCAAGCCGTTGCCTTGGTGGAGAGCGTGGACGCAGGGCGGGGCGAAGGAGACGCGATTCGGAAGATTTTAGAGAAACTAAGAGCAGAAAGCTAGTGATTGCATTTGGAAAATGGCGAATACTGAAAGAGATGGTTGGGGCACTGGGGAACAAGACGTGCTTACAAGTTGTCTCAGCCACACGCAAGTGGAACGAGGAGCTTCAAAGATTTTCTGTAAAGTGAATGATTTTCAGTATCAAGGGTACGACCAGCTAGCCATGGTCGGACATGTACACATGATTAAAACCGTCCTATGAGGAGCCGGCCGTGCAGCCGCACGCTTGCATCAGGGGACGCAACATACATAGAGAAGAGCAGAAAGACAAGTAAAAGAGAGCAGTCCATTGCCATATCGTTCATTCCATTAGCCACTCCAGTAAAATTCCAGGAGAACTTCAGCAGAACAAGTACCATAATTTTTTCTTGCTCTTCGAGTCCTCTTTCTCAAGATTGAAGCCATGCGTGACAATGTCTCCGAGCCACGCCATGCACAATACAAATCACCACCGATTCATCCAGTATCCTTCCATTCATCCCTATGATCCCATGTTGGTCATGCAGTACTCGAGCGGATCACATAATGGTGCGCTTCTTGGGGATTTTGCTGTGAAGCTCACGAGCGTAGGCAGCAAGTCCATCGAACATCTTTTCCCAGGTCGCGATATCCTCGCTGAGGTCTTTGTCATCTTTGGCAGCTTCCTTGTTCTTCTGGGTCTCAGCATTCTTGGCATCCTTGACGTTGCCGTCGGTCTTGGCGCCTTCAATTTTCAGATTGTTGACTTGACTCTTTTTGACCGCTTGGAATTTGCGAATCAAGAGGATGCTGGCTGGGCGCTTGGTGATGCTGCAGAGACCCAACAAAGCGCGGGAGCGGGTGTACAAATAATCGACCGAGCGACTCTCGCAGAAGACGGGAATGTGGCTGATGACATCCATGGGGTTGATGTCGGCGGCAATGATCACAACGAATGGCTGCTGGGTAGGAGCTTTGTTTCCAATTCCGATGTCTGGAAGCCCCTTGATCGCTTTCTGAACTTCCTTCACACCACGAGAAACGCGCTTCAATTTATCTCCTAGACAAGGTCAGCACAAGTCTCGTGGCTACGATGCAATGACAGTGAGAGAATTGAAGTACCTGCAACCAGCATTTTCAAGATCATAACCTCAAAAAGCTCAGGAACGAGGGGTTCAGCAAAAGGGAGGCGATAGCCGTCGGAAGACAGAACGCCGCGGATCTTTGCACCGATTTTCTCCAACGCCTTCTGCAATTTTTCGCCGGCACTCGCTCCAGTGTTGGCTTCTTCAACTGCAGCAGCCAGATTTTTCTCCAAGGCATGCTTCTTGGCCGCGGCCTTCAGCTCACTGGTCTTGTGAGTCTTATGTTTCTTGACGCCATCAGTCTTAGCACGCTTAGGCTTGTCAATGACAGGCGGCTCAGGTTTGTCATCCGACTTGGTGATCTTTTCCTTAGCCATGACGTCTGACGAACTTGTTGCTTCAATGATTAGTCAGATTGTCGAGTTTCTGCAAGCAAAGTGAAGGGGAGCTTACTGAGTGCGAAGTATTGTGCGAGTCACTGAGAAGTTCAAGAAGGGGATAGCAGTGAAGGGAGTGACTGCGCGTACTGTCAATATCATAGCCGAAATGGACGAACAAATCATAGGTTCGTACTGAACACGCGGTCAGAGGTGGACCTTGCGAAATATAGTGTCGCGTTGGTCGAGTCTGACCGCACAGACTGAACAGGCGTTTGAGAGGTGGTGGGTCTTGTCGAAATGAGACAAAATTCGACGATGACGCGGTCATGAGCGAAACCGGCAGAGACTTTCACGAAACTGGTGAGTTCGGAAGCCGTCTAACGAGGTTGTTTCAGAGAATGAGTCCATTGACGAGGACAACGTGAGCAGAGACTGCACCTCGAAATCGTGAAGCCTGATAATTAGCAATCGAAGGACTTACGCTGGAGCGCGAGAGGAAGTAGTGAGCTTGACTACTGAGCTGGCAAGGTGGAGGAAGAGGAAGGAAAATCTGGAGCGCGGACTCGCACAAGTGCAGCTTGCCCCGCGCTAATCCGCTAGCGTGACTCATCAGATCTGCTGCCTGATTGGTCCGTCCATCTCCGCGGCGACCTATCTACAGAGGTTGGCGTGTTAATTCGGGGAGCACCCCAGCAGAATATGCCCACGAATTTATTAGTTGACAACTGGTCCATTTCCTGCACCGTAGGGTAGAAACACGGTCATAACCTCAAGAATTCTACCGAATATTGGGTTGAACTGTATCACCCGCCAAGTCTTCGCGCGAGACAACCCTTTTGAAATGGACCTCTGTATATAGGGGATCCCTTAAGCCAGATGGTCACTGATGCAGTACGTCATACAGAAGTGAAGGTCCAGAGGGAGATGGCTGGAAAAACTAGTCTGTCATTTATCGATGAAGGGATTAGGTCCTATGCAGAGATGTTAAGCCATTGGGGCACTTTACTCTGAGCGATCTAAGCTATGCAAGCTCCTCCTTTACTTCACCAAGTTCCTATTTCAGCTCGTTGAGGAACTTCTTGAGTGGCTCCTTCACTTTCTCTTCAATCTTCGCCTTGAGACCATGGTGTCCATCACCAGGTGCTCCACTTGGACCAGGACCGCCGGGCCCAGATGGCACTGGCTGATCACCATGAAGCGACTCAGACATGGTCCCCACATGACCTCCCATGTCCGGCAATCCGTCCCTGAATTCGAGCAGCTGAGCACGAGCTTTGCGGTTCTCCCAACCATCTGTCGGTCTGTCGGTAGCGTGGTAAATCACGATCAGTTGCTGACCGTACGGGACAAAGGAGCAGTGGCCGGGCCCGTGGCAATTTGCGTGGTCGCTTGATTGGAGCAGGGGCCGGTGCCACTTCTGCCAACTATGCGGGTCGATGGGATCGCCACCGTTGTATTGCAAGATGCCGAGCTTGTAGTCCTTTGTCCACGACCCGGCACAGCTGTAGACGATGCCAACGAAGGAGCCGTGAGGATCCGCGAGCCATTGGGGGCCCTCGTTGATGCCTGCATCACCCGACCGCTCCCACGCGTTGTCTGGGTTGGAAATGAGGACCGGAGGGCTGGCGGCAGTCACGGCATCGTGCATGCGAGCGATGAAGAGCTGCTGCGTCTTCTCGCTTTGTGGACGACCATCCAGCGGCCAACCGGAATAGACGTAGTAGAGAGCGTTGTTGATCCAGAACACTGTCCCGTCAATGGACCACTGCTGTGTAGGCATGTTCCTGATGGGACCGAGCAGCTGCCAGTGACCAGCTGTAGGGTCTTGTTCGGTCGGCGGACCACCCAGAACTATCATGCGATGCGAACTGTTGCCCTGCCCAGGCTGCGCAGCGGCAACATACACGTACCATCGGCCATTAATGGCATGAAGCTCAGGAGCCCAAACTGCGTCCGACCATTCCGAGCCGCCCTGTGGCTGCCTGACCACTAGTTAGCTATGCGCGCAAGTGACGATAGCTTTATTTGAGTACCAAATCACTGTCTTCTTAACTCCCGGGTGCTTAAAATCGACTGGATTGTCCGAAACCCAGATCTCTACTCGGTTGCCGGCAGTGAAAGTCTTCTTCGAGTTAGCAGAAGCCTCCACGTGCCAATTGGAGCGCGATTGGAACTCCACTGACCAAGTAATATCGGCCATGAGCTTCGTGAATGTATGGATCAGGCGTGCTCCGAGGAGTGACGGTCACGGCAACGTTGCGGCGGACATTGCCAAGCGGATGAGGCATGGATCCGCTCATCTTGGATGATTTGAAGGATTGAAGTTTGTGGCAGTTTGTAGAATGTGAGACATTGTTCCAGGTTTTGTTAGCACTAGCAAGATCGAACTCCTTTGTAATAGGTATGATGCAAGTGGGGCATTGATTCAAGTTTAAGGGCACGGAGGGGTTGGCTTGCTGCGCATGAGCATTCGCTTCAGCCAATGCCAGGATCACCAGCAAGCAAGCTGCAGCGAGTGACATGCTACGGCAGATCGTCACTTAGTTGCAGCTTTGCGCTCGACTGCATTATTTGCATGGAACAAGACAGAAACCCACAGCTGCAGCTTCCACATTCTTCGCGACCATGGGGCTTGCCTTGCTTTGCACGATGATTTAGAGACCTATTACACTGGGGCTGAGATGCGAAGCAAACAAAAAATGATGAAAACTCTAGATCAGCTCTACCCAACACCATAGGCCTCAACGCGCAATCGTGGCGAAGTACAGGGATGGCGAAGAGTATATGCCGGTAAGTGCATAATGACTGGACCTGAATTTTCAACGTATATTGATGTCCCACCCGTTCTGCTAGTTGAGAAGAAAAAAGTTATGGGGCCGGAAATCAATTCTAAAAGCTGCAATTGTCATTTCAATTCAGCTTTATTCGAGAACCCTTGAATAAGTATGTACACGCAAGTTTTCCCACGACAGAGCCAAGATACGCTCCGGTGACGATGGTCACAGGCCACTTCTGCCATTCGCGATCCCTAGTCAGATGTCAGCAAAGGAGTCCGAGCCGTGGCGGTTTGCTTATCCTACCAATCAAGTGGTATCGGCACCGCTCCAAGCCAGGCTCCAACCAATGTACCCAGTGCTGAACCAAAGACCTCATCCAGGGGTACTTGCAATGCAGCAATTTCTTGCCAGATCTTCGCATCTACACCTCGAACATATACCAATGGGGCAGTGGTGAGAAGGGACATATGTGCTGCGCAAAGGAGGGTTTGTGCTTGATGCGTTGTAAATGGTGCGCCCAGCAGTACGAGGATAATGGCAATGACGGGTGTGCCCAAAGCAAAGCAGAGGATGAACGAGATGACAGCTGGCTATGGGGAACATTAGCTTAGAAACGGTGGATTTGACGGTGGTCTTGAACTTACAACAATCCTATCGCCTAGGGTCAGCGCATCCTTTCCAGACGCAGTCTTCTTGCGCGGACTGGATTTCGATGATGGGATTGCTGAACCGGTCCCTGCTACCGGCAAACACGTAATGAGATATGAGATCTGTAAAAGACTGAGAGGCAGAAGTCCGCTGGTCAAAGCTACAACTGGGTCGGCCACAATGGAACGAAATTGAACAAAGTATCCGGCTAGCAGAAGCGCTGGATGGAAATGAGTGTATAGACGGGCAGCGTCGGTAGCTCGAATCTCAATTGGGCCTGTTGTATAACCAGCTGCGGATGCTCTGCTTGTCCCTTTGGTGCTCATGTTGACATCTGTCACTTGACGTTGACACGCTCTGCAAGGCTTTGCAGTGCAGCGTACGCCCAGAATTAACTGAATGCGAGCTTCTTTAGTAGGAACTTCAGCCCCTAGCGACTAACAAGGAAGACGAGATGGAAAAAACTTAATGTGAGGAGACCGATATTCTATCACATAGATGCGACGTTTGGAAGAGCATTAGTATATTGTCGGCATGATGCAAGGCCTCGTAAAATCAATCTGAGGCTTTTGAACTCAATCTGCACAGCTGCAAAGCATACAAGCTTTAGCCCCACCATCCACCAAATGACCTTGTGCACTAATCTCCTGTCATACAAGTGCAAGACTTTACTACTAAGACTACGAAGTTAATGATAGCCTTCGAAGTCTAATTTGGTAATGGTGCTCGTCTATAGGTTACTATTGACGAGAACTTCCCAAATTACTTCGACTCTGCATCATGGCGCCAATTGCCATACCCGCGTTCGCCTCGCACCAGCTCGATCTACTCTCTGCCGAACTCGCCGCTGAGACCGCTGCTACCGCCCTTCTGACGGCTACCCACTCACCCACTGCTCTCGCGCGTGCCGGTCTTGCTATTGCGAACTTGGTGGTCGATTCACAGCGGACTGGACTGGGTGGTAAAACCGTGCTTGAGCTCGGAAGAGACAGTGCTGTCGCGGCTGGGGGAAAAGATAAAACTCGGAGCAGCGAGGGACGTGGGAAGAACGCTAAGACTGGCACAGCAGGCGAAGCTCATAATGCAGCTGGTTTGGGGGAACACGACATCCGCGTTGGCGATGTTGTTGGCATTGGACAGCAGCCGAAAGGCTCGGAAAAGAAGAAGGTGAAATCCGAACTTGAACAGAGTCGCGTGGAAGGCGTAGTGGTTAGAGTACGGCAAGATGCAGTCGAGGTAGCAGTGGAAAGGGAAGACGATGCTGAGAAGTTGGGCGGTGGTGTTAAGTTGTGGATGTGGGTTCCCTGCCTTTGCTTTGTGCACTGCTCAACAGTGACGCTGGAGCTGATTACAATGCTTGTGTATATAGTATCAAACTTGCCAATGAAGTCACCTATAAGAGGTATGCAAGACACAAAAACCACAAGACCAGCGCCCATACCAATTGCCCTGTACAGAATGAACCAAACCATGGCTCGTCTAGAGAAGATGAGTGAAGCAGAATACACCCCATTTATACGCGTCTTGTTTGGGCTCGATTCCATCACACCAGTTCCAGCAGATTTAGATCTGCCTTCCAGCGAATTTGCCGATATCTCATGGAACAACGCGTCTCTCAATGATTCCCAAAAATCGGCAATTCGCTTTGCGCTAGCCTCTCGCGAAATCGCCTTGATCCATGGACCTCCTGGTACGGGAAAGACATACACTCTTATTGAGCTAATTCTGCAGCTTCTCGCACGCAATCAGAGGATTCTCGTATGCGGGCCTTCCAATATCTCCGTCGACAATATCGTCGAGAGACTAGCGCCTCACGGCCTGCCTTTAATCCGATTAGGACATCCAGCACGATTGCTGTCCTCCGTCTTAGCCCATAGTCTCGATGTGCTTACCCGGACGAGCGAGGCTGCAGCCATCGTGCGCGACGTGGCGAAGGAAATGGACGCCAAGCAGGCGAGCATAAAGAAGACCAGGAGTGGAAGGGAACGTCGAGAGATTTATTCGGACTTAAAGGAACTGAGAAAAGAATACCGGGAGAGGGAACGGGGATGCGTCGATCAATTGCTACGCCAAAGCAAGGTAGTGCTTGCTACGCTCCACGGTGCAGGCGGGTTTCATTTGAAAGATCACCAGTTTGACGTGATCATCATCGACGAGGCCAGCCAGGCATTCGAAGCGCAGTGTTGGATTCCCCTACTAAGGGCGAAGAAGGTAGTACTTGCAGGCGACCATTTGCAGCTACCCCCGACGATCAAGAGTTTAAATATGAAAGGCGAAAAGAAGAAGGGCGGCAAAGAACAAGCAGAGATTGGTGAACAAAACGGCAACCCCAATCCCAAAGCTGCCAGCTCAGCAACAAAAGGCGTGACACTCGAGACTACCATGTTTGATAGGCTTCTGCAACTTCATGGATCGTCAATCAAGAGAATGCTCACTGTCCAATACCGCATGCATGAAAGGATCATGACATTTCCCTCGCAGGAACTCTATGATGGAAAGCTTACCGCAGCAGAAGATGTCAGATCGAGACTTTTGAAAGACCTCCTGTACCAAATCGAGGAAACCGATGACACAAAGGAGGCACTAATCTTCATTGACACACAAGGCGGCGATTTCCCAGAAAAGACCGAAGCAGATGATGCAGGGAAAGGCTTGCTTGGTGACAGCAAAAGCAACGATATGGAAGCAGCATTAGTGGAATCGCATGTGAAAAGCCTTGTCCATGCTGGAGTAAAGACCACTGATATCGCCGTGATTACTCCCTATAATGGACAGGTGCGTGCCACGCAGGTTCGGTAAAGGCCCGAAAGCTACTGACGAATCACAAGCTCAGCATACTATCCAGCAGCCTCAAGGATGCTTATCCGGGCATTGAGCTCGGTAGCGTAGACGGCTTCCAGGGAAGAGAAAAAGAAGCTGTGATTGTTAGTCTCGTCCGTAGTAACCCCGAGCATGAAGTCGGCTTCCTTAGAGAGAAGCGACGGCTTAATGGTAAGGCGTCGCTCAATTCGTCGCATGTGCCCAAGGTTCTGACAACGATGCAGTCGCCATGACGCGCCCGAAGAGGCATCTGTGCGTGATTGGGGATTCGGAGACAGTCGGTCGGTAGGTGGGATATTTAAGCTCGGAGACGAAACCCAGCGCTGATGAGATCTGCATTACAGTGGCAGCAGATTCCTGGCCCGTTGGATGGCATTCTTAGAAGAGCACGCAGACTTGCGATACCCCGATGCAGCTGGTGTCCACGTGGCCGGCTGATATGAAAGCATCCCAAAGGGAACATTGCTTAGAATTGGTGAACGGTGCCAGATTTAGCCTGGTTACTTAGATGCTGGTGCTCTGGTATCCAAGGACATCGGAGTCTTTCCTTGGCCAACGGGCCAAGAACTGGTCTCGCTCTTCCCTAGTCAGGGACGAGAACCCGGTAACAGGCCAGTGTAGGCGAGGGCGTGCATGATGCAGCTTGAGATTGTGAAGCCGTGATGCCAAGCGAATGACGAGCGCCATGCTGCTTATGAACAGATCCCGCCAAACAGCGTGTCCCGGCTTTTGGCCATGCTCGGTATTTTAGAGGCCCGGAGGAGTGAATTAACAGGGAAAGTGGTTATGCAGACGACATATAAGCAACACCATAGCGACAACCCTCTTCTTTCATGCCGGATTTCTGCACAGTTGTGGCCCGTAGATGCAGCAAACAAGCCCCGTGATGAGCGCCACCGAGTCTCGCGGCCCGCAGACGCGGTGCCTTGACCCCCGCCCTGGCTCGTTGGAGACAGGCCAGCCTCCTCTCCTGGTGGAGGCAAATAAATTTGGCCGCGCACCCAGTCCCGCTTGGAGCAAGTTGAGCCGTGGCCAGACGCCCAGCGCGCACCGTCCTCCTGTGCGGCCTCTAAATTGGTGTGGCCCACTGAGCCTGCCAATGAAACGGATACAATACCAAACGTCGTCGATTTGGTTTCATGGCGCAATTCGCGACCAGCAGCGCGCGGGCTGAGGACGTTGACGAATATCGACCCTGAGCTGTCTCGACGGCAGTGGATCTGCCAGTGCTCCCCTGAAACGGCGCTGGCGTGCCCCAGACTAGCGTGGTGCTGCTGTTGGAGAGCAGGGGGCACGGCGAAGCGTCCAGCGTTCTGGCGTCGAACACGGGTCACTGCACACCACCATCGAACTCATCACCCTCCTGGCGCGTGGGGCAGGCCTGCGAGAGCGACTCGTCCTCGCCTTCGCCTATGTACCAGTGTTGGCGCAGGCGCTCGCCTCTGACTTAACACTGGTGCCTTTATGAGTCTGGAGCTGGAAGCCTTGGACCTTCTCTCTGGTCTAACAGTGGACTCGCTACCGTTGTTTGCGTCTCTCCCCTCTTCTCATCGTTCTTGACGCCGCATGCCGGGCCCCTACAGCCCTCTCCGCCCGCTCATGCTCGTGACACTTTGATTCCTTGTCTTCTTTCCTCCTACGGATATTGACTTCTGCAGGCCAGCTGAATCCATCAAGTCTCCTATGTGTTATTCTGCGGCCATGAGCTCATCCTCGATTTGCACTACGGCTGCTTGCATTCATTGCCTGTGATTTCTATTCCGTTGCTTGACAGCATTCCCGTTTTCTTTTGGCCATGCTTTGCGTCCCGGTTGCAACTTCAGTCCTTTCCCTTGTGCCCCAATTCACTTGAATTTTCCGGTATTCATTGCCCAGAAAACGGCTCGGTCGAGGCTATGGCAGCTGCCCGAACGTCGGCAAGCTTTGGTGACGACAAACCGCTGCAGCATTCAAGCTCGAAAGCTGACGCCATTCGTCGTGGAACTCTTCGAATCAGCGGTCCCCTTCCTCTTCTATCGAATCTTGAGGATGAATTACCACCCGCTGATCGAAGTGCCGTGTCTTCGCGGGTTCACGAAGCGGTCACCGAGAAGAGGACCCAGCTGCTTCGAGATTCTGCTGCAGAGCAGCCCCTCATGTCAGATACTGCTAGTCAGAACGAGCAGGCTCAGGATAGCGTTGAGCGCCGACGGCATGAGCGATCCTCCGCAGCCTTGAGGGACACGAGATTCTCGAACGGAAATGCTTCGACGTTCGGCCATCCATTCTCTATAAACACGGACCACAGCTCTGTTCGGGAA
The DNA here is from genome assembly GCA_021031095.1 of Bathelium albidoporum. Lineage (NCBI taxonomy): Eukaryota > Fungi > Ascomycota > Dothideomycetes > Trypetheliales > Trypetheliaceae > Bathelium > Bathelium albidoporum. Next base: position 27,439 of record JAGFVP010000257.1, on the reverse strand, counting down.
TCTCCCAAAAGCGATGCAAAGACGGGATCGGGTAGAAAAGCAAAAGGTGGCTCTTTGAGAGCTGCAGTACGTAGGCTGTTTAGGAGGAAGTCGAAGCCTACCCAATCGCCCGCATCACGGCATGGCTATCACCGCAGTGTACATAATTTTCCACAATAGGTTTATATCTGCTGTTGCTGACGAAGTGTAGGATCCTGGTGGCCTTGTGAGACCCGCATCTAAGCCAGAGCCGTCGTCTACTCCTCAACGCTCGTTCTCCATGCCGATGCGCGAGATCACCCCTACACTGGCTCTGCAATCACATGCGCCTGCTGTCCAATTTCCACACAGCAAAGACCTGAAACCACTCAACCTTAGACCTACGATTCAGCATCGGCCCCGCCACCGCCGCGCGACCTTGGGTGGCTCGAGCCCCAACACGAATAATTCAGGCACAATCCCCAAATCCTTTGATGATCCTTTCTGGGACTCAATAGTGCCTCCTGAAGAGCGAGATATTGGGTTGGCAGTGACAAGCGGGAGCAACCCAAAGAGACGGTCAAGAAGCGCTGATGCTTTGCGCGCGATCAGTAAAGCTCAGACAGATAATTCGAGCAGGCGGCGTAGCGATGAGATTCGGTATTGGCGAGCATCGGTAGAAGAGCGACCGACGAGCGGCGAAAGTCGGTATTCTGGCATACCAATGGGTTCAAGCGGCCCAGAAAGAAAAGTAAACAGCATGCATTATAGGGATGCTAGCGATGACCATACCCAACCACTGAGCCCAAGACATGGACGCATCTTTGATTTTGGACCTGTAAATGAAGATGAGATGGAAAAAGCAGACAGGCGGTCCATGGGCGATGGCAGTGGACAAGAAGACGTCATTGAAACGCCCACATCGAATGAACCACCTTACCCGGGCACATCTCTTCCCCCCAAAGACGTCGCTGCTGATGCAGCAGGGTCCACTGAAGAGCCAACCTTAGAGGAAAAGACAAAAATGAGCCCAAAATCTCAATCTCCTCTTTTAAGAAAAGCTCATCAGGAAGGCTCGCAAGATTTTGGTTCTCCGTCAGCCTCCCCAGCAGTATCTGCTACACCTCATTTGCCTCTGCCGATCGCTTTGAGTCACGATCAGTCTCAGAACCCAAACCAGACATCTGCGACCAATGTGCCCAGACAAGTAGTAAGGCCCGAGACCAATTTGCAAAAAGGAAGCTATTCTTCGGAGAGTAACGTTGTTCCGAAAACGGATCACATGGCGCCATATCATGCCGATTCACACCGGGGTTATGAGAAGAGTCATGAAGATAATGCACAATCGTATTCAGACGATTACATCAACCTGATCCGAGGCCAGGTTCAGCCCGAGCTCCCGAGTCCGCTCTCGCCAAACACGTCCACCACTTTTGAAGCTGTCAGTAATGTGCTTGCACATGAGCGTGCTGCTCGAAAGCAGCTGGAAACAGTTGTCTATAACTTGAGACGCGAAATGACGGAGCTGCGCTCGATAGTAGAGAACAGACTCAAACTCCCTACCTATGGTAGCAGAGGCGCAAATGATGAGATGGAAACATATCGGTCACGCAGCTCGGAAACCATGGATGCAACGAAAACTCTGGAGAGGTTGGAGGGGTACGGTGGGCACGATGACCACAGGGTCACCGTTGTCAGAAGTCGCTTTTCAGGGTTCGACAGCGTCGACGACAGTAACGGTGGAACCAACGAGGAAGATGATACGACCGATGATAATTACGAACATATCCAGAGAAATTCAGTGGGACAGGATGACCTGGAACAGGCAGATCGAGGCCAGGAGCAAGCCCACCGCAGCCCTTCGCCCCATTCTACTGACGTGGAGAGTCCCACCACGGACGCATTTGAGACCCCAACGGAGGAAGCAAGTGGTTACGCGTACGGCTATGATATTGATGATGATGATGATGACAATGTTGTTGATGACGTTGCAGGGCGGGCTTTGGCGCCCCCAGGCATGAGAGTCCCTGTAGCTGTCGGCGGCATGTTTTGATTGATATTTGCACGAGCTCTCCCCATGTTCTTTGATGCGGGGATTAACATCAGCAATGTTTGACCCTTTTTGGCATACCGCTTTTCTGAATTAAGGGGTGGAGATACCCGCAGGATTCGCCTTCTGTAATGTCGCCTTCAAATGTGTATTAATGGATCCAAGGCAGCAATTTTTGACGTACCCTTTGGGAGTTTGCTTCGTACGTACGCCCATGCTTGAAGACATGCGATTGGCCAGCTCGCATCGGGTCGGAGACATCCAGTCCCACCCTCAACTCCGTGCCCGATTCTCCGTTCCACGACTCATCCCATGGGGGCGAACGGAGAATGATATATTCTGATAACGTATCCATTGTTGGAGAATGAGCAGATGCTTCTTTCGTCCTGATGACTTTCGTTTGAAAGTTCCGCGGTCTTTTTGTTCCTTTTCCGTTCATCCATGTCCTTAGGCGATTATGAGCGAACCCTCACCAGCATCTTATCCGAAGCGGAGGTCTTGTGCACGATGTATCAAGGCGAAAGTCAAGTGCTCAGTAATTCAAGGACGAAACGACTGTGAACGATGCCACCGGCTTAGCCGGGATTGCGAATTTGGCAATGTGGACCTGAGGCGGAGACGGAAAACGGCAACGTATGGTTTCACCACCACTTACTGCATCGCCCACCACATCCTTTGCTCAACTTCGTATGATATGCAGGAGAACCGAGCGCCTCGAAAAAAGAATCGAGGAGCTGGCCGCTCAGTTAGCCGCTCAAAGGCATGATACTGCTCAAACCTCCAGGCCAGCGCCAGAGCTGTCACCAGCGAGCAACCCAGCAGGATTGTCGACGCCGCCCATCTCGGAGGACGTCGAGAGCCCGATATTAGATCAAGCTCCTTCTTCAATTGAAGCCTTTGAGGTTTACTGGCCACGAGACCGCCAAAAGGGTGAGGGCGACGTTGTCGATCGGGGCTTGCTTAATGCCGCCAGAGCCGAGGAGCTTGTAGAAAAATTCAAGACTCTGAAAATGCCAAGCTTCCCGTTCGTTGTGATTCCCGCAGGCAAGACGGCGACAGCGCTCCGCAAAGAAAGTCCATTCCTTTTCCTTGCAATCATTACTGCCTGCCTCGAAGATGATATCATCTTGCAGAGAAGAATTGCAGATGAAGTGCGGAGCACTATCAGCACACGCATCATTATGGCAAATGAGAAAAGTCTTGAATTGCTCCAAGGTTTGCTTGTTTACTTGGCTTGGTATTACTATCACTTTGCTCCCAAAAGACATCAGATGTACTTGATGCTTAATATTGCTCGAGCCTTGGTCTTTGACCTTTGCCTTGATAAGAGCCCGAACACCAATGCTCAGGAGCTGGGCATTCTCATGGAAATCAAGGCCAGGCTTTCGGAGCAACACAAGGATGATGTGTGTGACGATGTAGCAAACGGGAGACGCGCGGTAGGTCCGCCTATTTGTGGGAGATATAACGCACAATCGACGCTAATTACGTCTAGGTCCTTGGCTACTATTATCTAAGCTCAGCGTGAGTCGGACAATATTCACTGCCAGAGAACACCTTGAGTACTGACAATGGAGGTAGCCTGTGTATCTGTCGGAGAGGCCTCGCTATGAAATATACCCCATGGATCGATGAGTGCTGCCGTTCTTTGAAGGAATGGGCTCAGTATCCAACCGATACTTTAATTGAGCCTCTGGTCAGAATAAGAACGCTTCATCAAAACATTTGTGACACCCTTCTCGAGAATGGAGATAGTACTTGTCAATCCGACTCAGTTTTGGAAATGGCGCAGTCAGCTTTTCAAAAGGAACTGGAGACTCTACAAGCGGGATTCCCAGCTTTATCAGGCTTAGAGAAATGTGGGTCGCAAAGTTGGCTTTCGTAACCATTGTCTACTCTACCTATGCTAATGAAAATCCCCAGATGTGCTCGAGACCGAATGCATGACGGCTGCTACGGCCATTCATGAGGTTGCATTATTGAACAGCTGCTCTGCGAATGTTGCATCGTTCTCGCGTACTAAAAGCTTGTCGAGTCTATTGCAATCCTCTCGAAATCTTGTCAGCTTATGTCTCCGTATCCCAGATAACCTTGCCACACATCTCTCCATCGCAAGCGTTTCAATATTCTGGTACGGTTTCATGGTACTTGCGAAGGTTGTATTGATCCCCACCTCTCCCGGCTGGGACCAAGATAGGGCAAAAATTGAGGGTGATCTTGCTGGATTGGGTCGCGTAGCAAAGGACAAACTTACGTCAATCAGGTCGACGCAGCATCAAGATGCAGGTCAAATCGACGTCTGGACGTAAGATCTTGATCTTCTTATAAGCACGAGATCGAGGCTAACCTATCAACAGCTTTTTCTGCCATATAATGCGGAGCATGCTTATCTGGAATAAGAAGCACGTGCAGCACGACAAAGACGATCCAATCACGGAGGGCCTTCGGAACGCCTCTGATGCTGTTGCCAGGGTCGGCGACTCGCGTTGCCCGTTGAACCAACCTATCGCCCAAAACACAACGGTAGACCCTGCAATTGACACTTGCGAAATTGAGGCTCCGAAGTTTGCGGCAATGCAGCCTTCCCCAGATCTCTCCCAGGAATCGTGGGATTTATCTCCAAGCGAATTTCTTGATGACACTCTATGGCAGCGAGTACTTGATGACTTCACTTTGCTACCACCCGCACCACTAGGAGGATATGCCACCGGTGCCTTTGCGCCTTACGGGTATCCATTATCAGGTTACGCAGGATCCTAGAGGATCCTAGAGGTTGCGAAAGGGCGTTTGGTGGTGTTTTTGCCTTACGAATAATGAACTACTTCCCCCTTCTTAGAATGTCTTTGATGGTTGAGGATGACTGGACTCTAACCCACCTATTGTATAATATTAGTCTTTGCCATGAGATGGCCGGTCAGTCCGCTCCTAATGCTGAATGTATTCATACCGAAATGTAAAATCTAGTATACAATAAGCCTTCATCCAAGTTGCAGCATTAACATCTTTGAACCCATCCCGCTCATAGGTCGTCCACGTCTTCCTCATGTGTCTTCTCGCCCACGTCTTACCCAAGGCAAAAGTCGTTAAAATTCAGAGAACGATGAGGCAAAGATCTCGCGCTCCAGCATCCAGAGCGGAATACTCCTGCCAAGAGTTGCGCATGAAACCTCGGCTTGACGATTGGTCAAGTCAAATACAGGCTACAACCAAATAAGAGCAGCGCATTATACTGCGCCACAAGAAGAAAAAGAAGGTTAAAGCGGAGGCAGCTTTGAAGACGAATACGTGCCATCTAAACACGGGCCGCAGATCCGACTGAGATTGCCGGATAAGTAGCGAAGCAGCGAGGGATGTGAGCCTGCTAGCAACGCCTATCTCCATTAAGTGCAAAAGAGTGTCGATAGTAGTGCATTGCAAAAGAAGACCATTGGTTCGGAGGTGAGTGGGCTAGGAAGACGTCGGAGCAGGTGAAAGAAGAAATCAAGTGAGTGTGGCGAAAGCAGCAGCGATATCCCCGCGGTCGCAGTCTCAAAAAGCGGTTGAGGCCTTTGATTGACAATGCGTACCGCATTCGCAAAACGAATGTACCGATCTACTTGTGCGGGCCCGAATAAAGTACCACTAGTGGGTCCGGAATCGGTGGGCGCTCATTTGAACCATCACAGTAGCACGGAGTATGCTGATTCCTGTGTACTCTTGTGACTTGTTTCCCAATCGACGATTCCGTCCTTTGGGCATTCGTACGGACCGGGCAGACACTCAGAGCTGAGCAATATTCTCAATGACAAATAACGACCGCGAACACTGTAATCAGCAATTATAGTGTCTATTATGGATATCAAAGTCGGATCATGTTGAAGACCTGCTTTGAACCAGCAGCCAAAGATGAGATGAATACACGCTCTGAGCATTTTTGTCCTTAGCTATGGATCTAGTTCCCGACGATCTGAGATTGATGAGGTCGTTGAACATAGAGCAACGATTGGATGCTTGCTGAAACGAGATACGACCAAATCTTGCAATATGTCTTCGGCTGTGAGTTTCAAAGGAAAACATGGAAACGTCCGTAAGAGAGAAGAGATCGTCAGGACAGTTGCCAAAACTTTTATACCGCGCAGTCACAACAGTGCCGGTCACATCCGTAATATCACATCGCTGAAGCTTGGCCGGACTACTCACAAATAACTGAGCCTTCAATTGGTGAATGTTCCATAAGGTTTAAAGCAAGTTAGAACCGTCGTCTGATGGTTTCACCAAGAGGACAGGGTACCACTTGTTTACCTATTGCTACTAACAACTGCCAGCAACCCTCAACCCAGTCCACTGGAGAATTCCGTACCCGCAAGAGGATCGGATGCTTGCGCGATTATACTGCACACAGAAGGTATCTGATGTGCTCGGGTGCGAGCCTTGTTCCTTCCACGGTTTTCAAACCTGATGCGGCTAAGCCCTACGATGTCTCGTGTTGTGATCGTCGGTAGTAAAGCTGTTTTACGTGGGTGGACGGACGGGCTATGCCTTGGCATTGGTAGGGGACAGGCACGTTTGCGTCAAGCGTGCAAACAGCTTCGCCGGCCGCCACCTTTTCTTCGAGGGAACAAGCAGCACAGGGGGGGCCGGCGAGCACGAGCAAAGCACGCGGCAGGGCCAAGCTGGGCCAAGATGACGATCTCTTGGACGGCGACCTCGCGTACTCCCGCATGAGGTCATGGGCCCTCGTCCCGTATCGCAGCCGGGCACAGGCAGCGAGTCGTGGCATCCCTCGTCCCTCCTGTCAATCCCTCCTTTGGGCGGCTTTGGTCGTGTAAGGAGTGACTTCGCATGCTGCCCAGCCAATCCCTTCATTCGTGACTGACGGCCCGAAAAGCGCGCGTACACCATGCACCCCGCTGCTAGTCAGCGTGCCAGCACATCGCTGCTGCTGACGACTTGCTTTTGACCCACGCCCCCTCGCCCACTTGCCCGTCCTCCCACTCAAGACCTTTTATTCTCGCCGGCTTCCTGTTGCTGCTGATCACATCTGCCGTGCTCACTACGCTACTCCCCTTCATGTCGTTTTTGTTGTTGTCTTCTCTGAAAGTAGACTACTAAACATTTTTTTGCCCCAAACTGCGTGTCAGGCTCTGGGGTACACTCATATCCAGGATGGTTATTCGCACCCACGAGGAAGGACCTGAGTATAGGTATTACCCTGATTACTATCTTTCTGAATTTTTGGAATTGCTGTGTTGCTGGAAACTTGTAGTGTGTTCTTCATGTAAATTTTCTGTCGTTTTTTTTTTTCTCCGGGCGATATGTCTTCGCACTGGCCCTCTTCTTGGAGACGGGTTTCCTCTGGATTAATGTAGGACGCGATCTTGCTGGTGGCGTAGGGTTCACAACTTGCCAGCTACCCACAACAACCACCACGGTTTACCTGGAGGAGCCGCGTACAACTCCAGGAGAATGCCATCTATGCATATGCTGGGCACTTTCAAACTGACGAACGATGTGCATAAGAACGCGCTTGTAGTCACGTTTGTAAAGCGTGGTCCAGAAATGCTTTGCTCAAATATTCTGCCACTTTTAGGATTTCTGGAGCCAGCGCCGCTAATTCTGGCAGACACTGGATCAGGCTGCTCTAGTTTTGTGGGGATCTTAAATTCAACCTGGACTTGCTGCAAGTGTCTAGAAATGGCGTTCCTGGAGGATCTCTGGCTATTAGCGCTGCCGTAAAAGGACTGGCTATGTTTCCCGAGGTCTTTGAGATACTTCAGCGAGAGCAGGACAGGAGCCAGAAGATACCAAACATAGCACTGAATCGGGATCGTCCCTAGCCTGCCACGGAATAATTTGCGGCCCAGAGGTGTGGACAGCTTGCTCTTTGGGATCAATGAAGTCTCAGAACCAGCAGGCGGCGGTCCAGTCTCTGACTTTTTAGGGATCTCCATGATGCCAGGTTATTGGAATACCGTGTCTTGAATTCTTGTAGACGCGAGAAGGATTTCAAAAGCAAAGAAGTACGTTTTAGGCTTTACGGTGATTCCCTTCATGTGCCAACCACACAGAGTGTACACTAACGTAAGTCCTTAAGTAAAGGAGTTCGGTCTGGATCCTTTGAAATTCTGCTGTCTGCCTTTGGAGATGCGTCTTTCTGTGCCATTTGGATCTCAACTTTCCACCCTGGATGCGTTTGATGAGGTCTCCACTGTACCTACTACTGGATTCCGTCTCTTGGATCACTGGGACGCGGCCTTCGTGCGTCTATTCGGATTTTTGGTCTGTATAATCCACGAACATCGACAGCTCGTCGGCTAATATCACTAATCTAGGATTTTTTTGTCATTTTTTTGCACATGTTTTTCATTTCGCTCACTTCACTTCATGATTTGTCTCCTCTGCACGATCACCCACTGACCCATACATCATAGCCTCTTTCCTTTCCACGACTCTCCAGTTGGACATTTCACTTGCCTCAATCCAGTGGACATTGCTTTGTGGAACCAGTCCGTTTTAGGAGAACAGAACACAGAAACTTGCCCGCCTTCCGGCTTTTGTGATAGTGAAGAAGACGTTGCTGGCCCATTTTCAGATATGACCTTCAATCCGGATGACAATGTATCAACTGCCTCCGGTATGGACAACAGCATGACCCGCCAGGTAAATCCGTCCCGCCGGATGTCTAGGATGAGCCATGGATATATATTTCCTATGTCACAATACCACGGATACTTGCCATCTGGAAATGTTCCCCCAGGGAATGCATTCTCACCAACTCTCAACTCGGAAGGACGTGGAAGTTCCATGGTCTCTTCTGATAGGGGCCAAGTCCCACCAGGTTTGATATCTTCCGGAACATCGGATCTCACGGACAACACCTTCAACACCCGTGAATATACTGGTTACGCTACTGGTCAAGAATTCGGTTCCGTGTCACAAGCAGAGTATTCTGAGCAGCCCTTTCAACGTCTCGCCCCACAATTCAGCCCTATCGGAACTGGCCAGAATGCACATGTGCCGAGCTATCAAGAGTTTGGAAAGCAATTTGGGAGCGATCCCCCAAGCCAGGCTATCTTTTCTCAAAATGTTCCACCGCAACACGACCAAGCCAGAAGTGGGTCAGCCGTAAGCTTTCTTGGAAGTGATTCTGCTCCGGTTGTAACTGGCCAACCTTTTACGAGACCATCATTGGTCCGACATGGATCATCCCAGACATTCTCTACAAGATCTGCCAGCCTTGTTGAGGGCCCCAATGACTTTGACTTCCAGATAGACAGTTCGCAGACGACACAGTACATTGGAAAAGCCATAGCTCCCGACGTTCACGCGCCTATTCACAGAGGCTCACAACTTTCACAAAATGAGTTTTTTGATCCAGCCGTTGAAGCACATCAAAGTTATTTGCAGTACCCTATGTACGCTGTCCTACTACTTTCCTCTGTCCCATCTCGCTCACTTCCAACCAGGTCAAGCCATTTCAACGCATCTCTTCCCAAAGATGACCAAATCAACATTATTAGCAGCCGCTCTATGGAGCTAGTGGATGACGAATCCTATAATCCGTCCAACGAGACTACCGCACGGCAAACGAGCGAGGACCAAGGAGAAGCGGAGGCTCGACAAGCTCGCTCTCACGCGTTGTACTCTGCGGGTCCACGCTCAGATGATCTATACCATTGCCCTTGGGGTACTTCGGAAAATTGTCCACATAAACCGACGAAATTAAAATGCGTCTACGAGTATGAATATTCCTTTCTATCTGAGTTGTGACTAATCAATAATCAGCAAATATATTGATTCGCATTTGCGGCCCTTTCGGTGCAAGTCTCAAATCTGCGCGACGTTGCAATTTTCGTCGACTGCTTGCCTCTTACGACACGAACGGGAAGCACACGGGATGCATGGACATGGTGCGAAGCCACATCTGTGCAGTTACAAGGACTGTGAACGTTCCATTCCAGGCAATGGGTTTCCCAGGCGCTACAACTTATTTGACCACATGAAGCGTGTCCATGATTACAAGGCTCCGGCTTCCCCCCCGGCCGATTCGGCCGACAGCGCTCATGCATCTGCAGGACCTAAACGTCAGAACATCCGGAAACGTAAGAGTGGACCTGACCCAGGCGAGACCCAGGCCCCAGAAAAGCGGACCAAGGCTGAGACGCCGAAAAAGGAGAGTGAAGCTTCCGCGTCCACTCCCGTCCCCATTGCGACTCAGAGGAGTCGTCGTCAATCCCAAATCAGGAGACGATTTGAGGCCATGTGGAAAGATCGCCGCGGAGAAATTGCCGAACAATTCCAGCGCTTGGAAGGTCCGGCAGACGTTACAGGCCTTCAGCAGCTCAGAAATAGCCTCAAGGGTCTCTCTGACATCTCTATGCAGTGGAAGGAGTGGAAGGAGTCTGGCTGAGGTGACTGGATCCACCCCCTATTCAGTAGGTGAAGTAGCGCATAACAGTATCTGGAGTCTGGTTCCGCTTTTGGATTGCTCCGTTGGGTTTTGCTGCATATTGCCCGGACGCTGGATTTTTAATGGAATGCCAAGGATGATTTTACGTGTTCTACCTGCGTTGATTACTCTGAACCAGGCCCACCACAGCACAGCTGCCTCCGGAGACAGTACGGAACAGGCCTGCAATAAACGCCAGTACATATAGCACGTCAGAGAAGTCGCGGGACCCAGTCCGCGCGCATGAAATGTCGTTTCGTTTCTTTTCATGTTTTTCCTAGGTTCTCATTTTGGTCGCATGTAGTTTTTGGTGTTGTGTGTAATGACGGGGAGGAAACCATTGGTTCTGACCAAAAGGATGCATCATACAAGGAGGTTCTTGTGTTTGCTCTACATACTACGGATTCTCCAAGGCCAACGGATACCACCGCAGGACACATTGGCCAACATGGATTTTGCCAGGACAGGTCATCCTCAACCTCCCGGATTAGATTTTTCCTTCTGTTTCTTAGATTTTGATATTGTATGGGTTGTTTCTCCAGATTTGGGAAAAGGTCGCGGACCTTGAGGTAGTTCTTTCGATGGTATTGAAATGGATTTTAATGACGTGATTTTTCACACACGTTTCATGAGTTGGGTACTTGAAGTCGGCGCCTTTGACGTTATGCCAGCTCCAGTAGACTCGGAGAGGATAAGAAAATACAAAGCATATCACCAACCCAATCTTCAAGAAATCCAGCAATAGAACAGCATATCTTAGCCAGGTCTGGAAGGTACTGATGATCACAGTGCAGCCCTCCGGATTGCTTCCCTTCCGAGCAGGCTGCACGTTGCATTTTCGGCCGAGTTTCACCTCGTGCGTGGCTGAGTTGATACGAAGGCCCAGACGTTTCACATGACAAAGACCGATGACAGGCACTAAACTCGGGATACTCAATACGCTGTCGCTACGCAATGCGACTTCTAAAGACTCACTGTATTCTGAAACCTAATTTAACCTCCTATTCCAACAACTTACAAGCTGCGAATAGTAGAGTATTCAACTTGAGTCTTTTCACCCGCAACTCACTTACCCCGCCTCCACAAATTCGGACCATGACGTCTGCAACAAGCTTTTTCGAATTTAAGCCACTTGACAGTAAGTCAAAGCTCTTGGCGCGCAAGCAGAATCAACCCGAAACAAAATCATCACCGCCCTCTTGACATTGTAATTCGACTGTAAAAGATATGTAGCTGACAATACACCTCAGAAAAGGGTCAGCCGTACCCTCTTAGCAACCTCCAGGGCAAAGTCGTTCTGGTGGTCAACACAGCCTCAAAATGCGGCTTCACGCCTCAGTTTGGCGGCCTGGAGACGCTGTACAAAGAAGTACGAGCGAAGCACCCAGACGACTTTGAGATGCTTGGCTTTCCTTGCAATCAATTTGGCTCGCAAGACCCGGGCTCCAACGACGAGATTCAATCTTTCTGCCAAGTCAACTACGGCGTCAGCTTCCCCGTGCTTGGCAAGGCGGACGTGAATGGCGATAAGGCCGCGCCGGTCTGGGAGTGGATGAAGAATGAGCAACCAGGTATCATGGGTTTGAAGAGAGTCAAGTGGAACTTTGAGAAATTCTTGATCGGCCGGGATGGCAAGGTCAAGCAAAGATGGGCCAGCACGACCAAGCCTGAGTCATTGAAGGACGATATTGAGAAGGAGCTCAACGCAGCACAAGCTTCATAAATAGCCTTAATATGTGGATGGTGTAAGCGTTTTGCAACGGCTATCTGGGGAAATCATCAAGATCGAATTTAATGGGTATGTCCTCCATACATAGCAGAATAGCTGCGTCCAGATTTAGGCGTTTTTTAACCTGCCCGACCGTCGCCTTAGGCCCTTTCCGAAGTCCTCTATGTCTGTCGACTGAATATTGTCTTGGACGTCTACTTCCTCTTCGACATTTTCATCCTCAGCAACTTCAATCTTGATTTGTTGATCCTCCACCTTGACCCCCCTTGCACCCTCCACTGTCTTTTCTAGTTTCGCCTTCTTGACCTTCTCCCTTACTGCGCCAGGGCATAGCCCCTTTTGTCCCAGGACGCAATCGCCACACTTTCTTGCCACCGGTGTACAGATAGTTTGTCCCAGTCCAACAAGCAACGTGTTAATCTCATGCCATTTCTCCCTGGGTAGCCAAGCCTCCAGCATTGCTCGAGTTTCTTCCGGGTTTTTGGTCTGATGCCAGCCCCACAAGTTTGTAATCCGGTGTACGTGCACGTCTACACCGATGCCTTCTGTCTTGCCCCATGCCGCGCTCATGGTTAGGTACCCCATTTTAGGCCCGACACCCGGTAGTGATGTCAATCCCTCAATGGTAGAGGGAATATCGGACTCGTAGTCACGCGCGAGAACTCCTGCTGCTGCGATGATGTTTTTGGTCTTGGTGTTGTGGAAGCCGACTTTGCCAATCAATTCGTTGAAAACTTCTGGTTGAACTGCAAGAACAGTTTGGACGGTGAGACCGCCGGGCAATTCTTCCTTTAAGCGCTTCATCGCAACCGCCGTCACTGTGTCTTTTGTCTGACTGGATAGCATAAGGGCAACCAGAGTCTGGAAACGCTGGTCCTTGGGAGATGCTTGTGTGTCTGCAAGTCTCTCGCACCCCACTGTGTCTACAGGTGCCAGTGTTCTTGATCGCATCTCCTTGATGAGACTATACATCTCTTCCCAATTAGACGGAGCGTCAATCGTGACATCGCCAGACGAGGATAGAACACGTTTGGCTGGAGCGCGTCGTGGCTTTCTGGGAAGCGGTTTTGTAGGTGTGACCGCCTCTTCCTTGACAACTACTGTCTTCTTCACCGTAGGCGATGATGTTGCACTTGGCGCTTTGGCCGGGAATGTTCTTCCAGCGCTATCTTTTGAAGGGGTAACCTCGTCACGCTTGCGCTTTCTGATTGACCTTTGACTCGGTTGGTCGCTGCTACTCTGGACGCCATCGTGAGTATGCTCAATTGATAGCAACTCTTTTTCAACAGTAGATGCATGCCCGTCAGCTAGAGATGACTCTGGGCTACGTCGACCGGGGCCGTACTGGAATGTTTGGAGGGAGCTAGATGTCGACCGCGAGCCATCTGGTTCAACCACTTTGCCTTTGGCACGCAGAGATGTGGATCTCAAAGCTCGTGCGGCATCTTGAGAAATGCGGGAAGTCCGCATAACAAATTGATTGTTAAGAGGGGAGTTGTCGATGGACCTACCCCTGATTGAGCTCCGGAGAGTGATGCTTCTGTAGGACAACGTCATAGCTTCGATTTCACAAGTGCTTTGCTCCGTACTAAAAACCAATAAACTCTCGCCGACAAAAACTACCTTCAGTACAATAATTTCGACCCAAATCCCTGCATTTCCCCTCCGCATGCCTACGTCAGACTACAGTTCCGCCGGCGGAGGCGCTCTGAAACTCAAAGGCTCAAAGCCAGTCGGCGTCGAAAAAAAGAGAAAGAAGAAAAAATCGAGCACTACAACGGCCTCTCGAGAGGCGCCATCTCCTTCACGAGCCCCACCAACTGAATCTAGCGAAAAAGAGGATGTCGAAGAGGACAGTGGACGCGAAGATCTTGAAGGGCAAGTTGTGAGGGCGGAGAAGAGTGACGATACGAACACACTACAGCCTGTTAAGACCAAGGCAGAGAAGGAACAGGAGGAAAGAAGACGAAAGCGGGTCAGTATTGCAGCATCAGCTATATGCAGAGCTTTGGAGATTTAGAGAACTAACCTTACGAAGCTCGATGATCGTTTTCAGCGAGAAGGCCTCAAGACACACAAGGAACGAGTGGAAGAGCTGAACAAGTATCTGAGCAATCTGAGCGAGCACCATGACATGTTAGTCTCTACATTGATTTTATTGCTCTATATGTCTGATAAGTCTACTATAGGCCCAGAATCGGTCCAGGGTAATGCTGGGCGTCATCAAAAGGTGCTCTTCGACGAATCACCTGGTTTTCTCTTTGGTACTGCGGTTCATAAAACCCCTAAGCGATGGTGTTACGGTGTTTTTAATATTGAACCAACAACTTTAAGATGGTTTATACTCGGAATTACGCCTTTGAAGACTCTTCTTTCCATATCTTCTATCTTCTTTGTCAGCTAAGCATCGCCAATCGATAATCCACGTCCTTCATAACTGAACGTAAGTTATAATCAAGACGAACGAGCGATTTAATTCCTCAGTAGACACTCGGGCTCCAGGTGTTTCCTTTAATGCAGGATTAGGCTATTATAAGGCGATGTCGCATTTTGGGACCCAAGGTTCTATTTTCCTCTCTAAGCAACGGCCAGTACCATTACATCCTGGACAAAGGGATTGTAGTGCTCAGAAGCTCGAACTGGGTGGATGCCTTGTCCTCGTAGATAATTGTTTTTCCAAGTGCGCAGCTCCATTTGGGGCGCTCCTGGACATGACTTGAAGGCGAAGTTAGCGCCATCTGCGGATAGGGGAGGGTAGTAGCCAAGTGTTCGCTAATGTTTCAGGTAAAAAAGATCACACAGCTTAAGATCTAAATCCAGCTGGAAGCGCGTGCAGATGTTACCTAGTGAAGTGTCTTATCAAGTCGGATTCATGTCACGGATACAGAATACCTTGACTTCTTGGCTTGGTGGTGATGAGAATTAGGTAGAATGCGATGACTTCGATGATTTCTACCTGCGCTTTCATAAAGCCTGATTCTCCTCGATAAGCGGCTGACTTGAATTGACAACATTTCGTTCAACTGCAGTGCACCGCAAAGGTGTCTTTGAATGTATCTCAGGAACGGGTGCTTTTCATTGCAGAATACACTCATTCGAGTTCAGTTTTCTACTTGTAAGGAAGTAGCATTGACCTCTCGGGATTGCTACGAGGATGAAGTGCTCATGGAAATACAAGGCTGGGCGTCTCGAGGCCTGCGCTGAAAAGCCTGCTGGCCGAAGTGGCATGCGTGCCAGTAACTTTATCCGATATTCGGGCAATCTGCAAAGGTTCTTTCTTGGGTCTCCAGCAGCTTGCCACCGGGCAAGGCAAAGATTCCTATCCGTTTGCCTCGGGCAATTTATGGTCTGTAACACAACTCTTCTTGGCACCAATAATTGCGCAGCCTTTCCTATCAGCTCGACGGTAAGACTCTGGTGGGGTCCATGATTCAGAAAGACGACGGAGTCATTAATGTCAACCTTGTTCCTACTTGAGTTCGCAATATTTCTTGTCCTCACAATAGATTCATACCTACATATCAAGAACATTAAAGAAGTGCGAATCGTTTCTTCGATTCATCCGTTAGATCTTTGGGATAAAAAGCTAAGAACACAGTAATCGTTTCAGCTGGACCATCCTAGCGATTCACGTGCAGATCTACAATGTGGAGCCTCAAAATAGAACATGACCAATGGCAATCTCCGCAGAAAGTCGACAGGGCCTTCGGGTGGGCGCTCGAGCTGGCACACCACGCCTTGATTGTCGTTTTAGACTGTTCAGGGCCCCCAACGGGGTAACGCTGGCCATTCCACCTATTGGACGACGGTTAGGCTGAACATGGCACCGCCGGGAGCTCTCCTGCAACTCCGGGGCGCTTGCGCTAACTTAGGCAATTGGGGCTGATGTTGTATTAGTCCCTTGGGAAGCGCTCGCTTCATTTGCCCGCTCTCGCGCCTTTCATCTTGTCTTTCCGGTCACCCACGCTGAGTGAGGCATTTCCTCTGGAAGACCTGTCTTGAGATTCTTTGTGCTTCTCAGGACACTGGGGAAAGATGAAGGCCATGAGAAGTCGATTTGTCTGTGCCTTGCTGCAGCTCTCTCCTTTATTGATTGGAGTCTCAGCATGGACCGACTTTGGCTTCGGGGGACTGGCAAGGAAAGCCCTTGAGCGACGAGCGACCAATTCGACACCAACACCAGCGCCCATTGTCGCAGGCGCCTCGCAATTCTGGGATGGAAACGATGGGCCATGGTACACTGCGGAAACAAATACAGCTTATCAAATATATGCTCATTGAATTTGCGGCAGGTCGTCGTTCGAGCTACAGGTCGGCGAACACCCACAACAAGTTCGCGCCTTTCCCGCTACTTCACTGCCGTTCATCAATGTTATTCCTACCTATGGATGCGTCACAGGCGGTCCTAGCGACTGCGCCGATTTTCGGGGCGGTTTATTCAGTTCAAATCAGTCTTTGACTTGGGTAGCAGACTCAATCTACAACATTGGGATTGATGACAATCTCGGCCTCGATACCACAGCCCACTACGGATTTGACACCGTCACTCTCGGGTGGCAAGGAAGTGGAGGGCCGACTACTAACCATTCCATCGTTTCAGAAGGTGCTGCTTACAATTTCATGTTTGGCCTCTTGGGCATTAACCCACAACCTACCAATTTCTCGGATTTCAACGACCCGCAGCCTTCGTTTCTGGAACAACTCAAGAGCAACAACCTCATTCCTGTGCTTGGTTATGGCTATACCGCTGGAGCGCAGTATCGTAAGTTCGCCAGCAGCTCATACTGTTGTATAGGATTTTAACAATGAATCTGATAGGCAACAACCATGCAGTCTTTGGCAGCCTGGTCTTCGGAGGCTACGATAGCTCCAGGTTCGACAATTCGTCGATGCTCACATACCCGATGTCTGAGGATGTTCAGCGGGACCTTGTAGTGGCTATTCAGGGCATTTCTTCTGGGCAAACCGAAATACTTTCCCAAGATGAAGGAATCTATGCCTTCATCGATACATCTGTTTCCCAGCTGTACCTCCCGCTTTCCGTTTGTCAGCAATTTGAACAAGTCTTTGGCATCCAGTGGAATTCGAGTATCTCTGCTTACACCATCAACTCAACGCAACATCAAGCCAATCAACAAAAAAATCCTCAGGTAACTTTCACGCTTGGCTCGACGACTACAAGCAACGATTCAATATCTATTACTTTTCCTTACGCAGCCTTTGATAAGAATTTGAGCTTTCCCTTTGTGGAAAATGGGGGAATCCCTTATTTCCCTCTCAACCGATCTCAAGATACGGGAGATATAACGCTCGGCCGCGCATTCCTTCAAGAGGCCTACCTCATCGCCGACTACCAAAACCTCACCATGACTCTTGCCCCCTGTGTTTGGCCCACCAGCTTTCAGCAGGACATCAAAGTCATTGGCCAAACCACCCCATCATCTTCATCAGGTATCTCTGGCGGCGCCATTGGCGGCATCGCCGTGGGCGCCGTCGCCCTCATCGCCCTCCTCCTTCTCGCCCTCTGGCTCCTACACCGCCGCAAGAAGACGCTCAAGCGCCGCCAGGCGCAAGAACTCGACGCCAAGGACACGGCGCGCCTGCCCGAAGACGCCAGCGCCGAGTCCAAGGACGGCGCGTCCAGCCCGGGCGCCGGCACGCACATCGGCCGGCCCATGGAGGGCCCGCACCAGCTGCTCGACTCGGGCGAGCTGCACGAGATGGCGGCGCCGCACAAGATGCCCTACTCCGAGCTCAGCGCCATGAACGACGGCCACCCGGCCATGTGGAAGCCGGCGATCGACCGGTCGGCGAGCGAGGTCGAGGGCTCGCCCGCGCCCGTCTACGAGATGCCCGGCAGCGAGGCGTACAGTGAGCTGGAGACGCCGACGGGGACGGGCACGTGGAATACGGCGACGACGGCAACGACAGGCGGGGCGGCGCCGGCGTCGCAGACCCGGCCGAGCCCAGCGCTGAGTCCGAGCCCGGCGGGGAGCTCGGGGAGGATCAATACGGGGAATCGCAAGTTCTCGTGGCAGAGGGGCTCAAGCATGAGTGGAAGTAATAGATGATACTCGTACGTCTTGTCATGATTTAAGGGGTTGATTGGGTTGGGCGGCAGCATTGGCAGGAGTCTCGGGTCAGATCTCGGCCACATGCGTTTGAGCGAATTTTGTTCGATACCTGACTTTGTTTTGGGGGTAAAAACGTCTTTCAAACACTTTTTTCACACAGGTCCAGTATTGGATAATTACTATAGTTGGCTTGACAAGCTCTGTCGATCTATATATCATGCCATTTCTAACAGCTTCATACGGCTGAGTATCTAATCTTCGTCCTCATCTGCCTCATCGTTGACCACGTTGAAGAACTTCAATTCATAGTTGCCCTGAGAGGTTGAAACCACACGCAGCCAATCACGCAGTTGTTGCTTCTTCAGATATTTCTTCGTCCTAGATAACCCAGACATGTGAGCGAGTGTTTTTGATGGTTTCATCAGTCGTGACTCTCGTCCGATGACTACACGTAGGATTCGAGATGAAATAGAGACGTTGATACGCACAAGTACTTCAGGTAGCGACCAGAGAATTCTTCATGAGAAACAACCTCAATTTTGCCATCGCCTTGTTGGGAGATTGTGATTATGTCTCCAAGATTGCCAGTGCGGCCTTCTCGCTTGATGCGTTCATGGAGAAACTTCTCAAAGTTTGCGATGTCGAAGATCTTGTCGTTGGCAGGCTGGGAGGCGTTGATAGTAAACTGTTGATTTGGTCAGGCACAAGCCGCTACGTTGAGATTTTGAGCTTGTCTCACTTTCTTCGTGATCTTCTGTCCCTTCTTGGCTCCGCTCTTGACATGAGGGGCACCGTGACCGCCTGGGCGTTTCTGTGAAAGTACTTAGCCTGCTGCTCGGAGCAAGCACTGCGAATGGCAGTCTCGCAGACAGCAAAGCATGACACATACAGGTCCTTGAGCCATAGTGATTGAGAGGTGGCGGGCCGCAAAGAAGTGATTATCCTGCGCCGGTAGCTGAATAGATGTGAGAACTGTTGAAGATGGCAATAGATTTCGCGGTTGTGCGTTTGCGGACTTGATACCGCGGCGAGGCTTATCGATAAGAAAGCTCATCGATGACCATCTTAAGACGGCCAGCACCCTCGCCCAGGAACAAACAGACAATCTACAACCATGCCTTCAGCAACTTCTGATATACCAGAGAGACCTCCAGATCTCTCTGAGAAGCTACCGAAGCTCGTACCGCGGAAAAGACCACCACCAAGACCCAGAGAATCCGATTTTGCTCCAGAAACGCCTGCACTTCCACCGCCACCTTCCCTTGAATCCATTGCCTTTGTCGAACCTTCGCGCCGCATCCTTTCTCCCCAAGACCATGAAGTCTTTCTGAAATCTTCAACATATGGTCTACTAACGTCCTTCATCTTCACACTTGCGGACTCGGTTCGCGACAAACCCGTCTCAAGCATCAATACCTCGACGCTCGATCCTACTGTCAGCAGCATCCTTGCTATCCTTGATTCCGCACAAGACCTCCTTCAACAATACCCCCCAGAAGATAATGGCGGCTCACGCTTTGGCAATCCTGCCTTCCGCTCCTACGTCGAGGCCTTTTCCTCCCACCTCCCTACCTGGCACCAGCTTCTCTCCCTCCCTGGCTCCCCTCCCCCAGCCGCCCTCGTCGAACTGTGGACCTACCTCTCCCACTCCCTCGGCAGCACCTCCCGTATCGATTATGGCTCTGGTCACGAGCTCAACTTCGTCCTCTGGCTCCTCTGCCTCTACCGCCTCTCCGTCCTCCCCGCTTCGACCTTCCCCGCCCTCGTCCTCATCGTCTTTCCTCGCTACCTCCGGCTGGCGCGCGCGCTGCAGATGACATACTACCTCGAGCCGGCCGGCTCGCACGGCGTCTGGGGCCTAGACGACTACCAATTCCTGCCCTTCCTCTTCGGCGCGGCGCAGCTCGTGCACCACCCACACCTGCGCCCGAGCAGCATCCACAGCGCGCTCACGCTCGAGGAGTACGGGCGCGAATACCTATACCTGGACCAGGTGGCATTTGTGAATAGCGTGAAGAATGTGGAGGGCTTGCGCTGGCACAGTCCCATGCTGGACGATATCAGCAGCGCGAGGAGCTGGGCTAAGGTGGAGGTGGGCATGCGGAGGATGTTTGAAAAGGAGGTGCTGGGGAAGGTGCCAGTGATGCAGCATTTTTTGTTTGGAGGGCTAATACCGGCGGTGGAGGGGATGAATAGGGAGGAGGATGGGGTGGAAGGGGATATGGAGACAGGGATAGAAGATGGACAGGTTGTGGTGATGAAGGATGGTATGAGACATGTTCACAATCCCAACTCTTGGGGAGATTGTTGTGGAATCAAAGTGCCGGGGAGCGTGGGCGCTGCAGCGGAGACGAGGAGGACGCAGGGTGCTGGTTTACGAAGAATCCCATTCGACTGAGCGATTCTGTCATGGTAGGCACGTTCCAGCAACAGTACACGAAGCCCTGATGGAAGAACAGCGTGGAAGCTTTGACTCGATGTAGTAAAGTATCATTGGAGTAAAAGTATAGCTCGGTAAAGTGTAGACACCATTTGAGCTATGGATATCTTCTGCTATCTTTTCGTACCGACTTCCCCTTACTAGTGTGCCCTTGATCACGCTATCACTTCCGTAGTGATTTGGAGCTCTTCTGCTTACGAAAGTACACATAAAGGGACCGCCTCATTCAGCTCTTTCTTTTGGTACGAGATCACGCAAAGAAAGGTCGTACACAACGTCTTCGATTTCTTTCACCTGTATCTTCTGAGCATTTGAACATCGCAATTTCTGCTCACGTAGCATGTCGCTCTAGGCTGTAGGGATTTCTGACTCACTCGGTATTTGATTCCGTCGCTTCGCCTCCTTAAAGTATCATTCTTGAGATTGAGAATCTGGAAACCCGCATGCAAGTCTTTGACGAAGCGACTGATTTCCAAGGGACGGCGGTAATCACCCAGAGTGACCGAGTTGCGAGCGAGGCGAGACTACAGGAAGAGGTTGTGAGTAATGAATGTCTCCATAGTGAGATTGCAGCATTGACCAAGGTCCCTGGGAGCCAGGCTGACGTACCAATTCATCAATCAGTGAAATTAGGGAGTGCAGGTACTCCTCGATGGTAAGGTGAAAGGCGTCACGATCCTTTAGATTTACAGGAACTATCTTGTATATTAGCCTTTGCCGTGAACGCCTTCAGCTGTTTCAGAGAAATGACGATCGACTTGCCCTTCATGATTTGACCTACTTGCTCGATTGTTAGGAGCTGCCCACTCGCTGAATTACCTTGGTGAAAATCTGGATATCCGCCAAGCCAGCCACAGAGCAGAATCGTGAAGCACTGTTCTTGTTCGTGAGCATAAGATCGGCGGCCACTGCTCAAAATTGCCACACCAAGAGCACAGAACGGTCCAGGATGAACTTACAGCATCTTGGATGTTTCTATTCCAAATTCCATTGTATTTGTAGTACGGATGTTCTGAGGCTGCTTCAGACAGCCTCTGAATGGTGTCTATTTCGTAGCGAATCGCAGACTCTGCGGAGGAGATGACCTGGGGAACTTATCAAAGGCGTGAGACAGGGTCAAACAATGGCGAATATGCTACGTGAGTGCCATACGTTCTGCAGTAGGTGTGGAGTGAGCTCGTGATAGAATAGCTTGAGCAGACCTCCCTGTGTATTGTTAGTCTGCGATTGATGCATTTTGCGAATGAGGCGCCAAGACCCTGCTTCTCAAGGAGATTGACAATGTCTCGCAAATCCTGTGCTTGGTTAGATCATGTTCATGAGTTAGCGAGACCACCCGTACCTCTCTGACGAGAGATTCCTCGTCGATCTTGCTTTGGATGAACTCGAAGATAGACGGATTCACCATTTCTTCCGCCATGGCGTGGCCAGTAAATAGGTCGAAGCTAAAGAATACTCTCGTTCAACAGACTTGACATGCACGACACTCACAGCAAGAAAGTGCTACAAGTACCTACAAGCCGGCTATCTTGCTGCACGCAGCCGGCTGCTGGTATTTTGTGCCACGGCTGAAAATCAACAGTCACTTTTTGCGCACACTATTTTCAGCGACAATATCTACAGCGCCCCAGTTAAAACGACTTGGACAAGCCCACTTTCTTCCCCAGACTCACGCTCAAGGCGCAAGGGTGATGAAAAAAGATGTTATTCGCGTCAGCCGGAGGCAGTGTAATACCGGCGACACTGTGGGTGGAAAGATGAGCAAGCTCAGCGCCAACCACCCCGGATGCAAAAATAGGTATAATCAGAGAATGTGTCCGTAGACACGTTTCAGAGATTAAACTGAAAAGAACAGATACTACACTTGATCTAAGCCAAAAGGCAACTAAGGACTGTTAGCAGTCTGTTGTGCTGTGAACTTTGGGGGTGGGCAGGTGAACGTACAGAGAGCTAAAGAAAAAGAAGTTCAGGTTGGCCAGAGAAGTTCTTAAGTATTGAACAAGCGGCGCTAGCACTAGCGCGGTCATGTGATCCGACACCACGCAGTACGCGTAACTTGTTACCCAGGTACCTTACCTTAAGGTTCCAATATCCTTCTCATACTTCTCTTAAGGCAGTGCTCCGATGGCACCCACTTTTTTCAGGGACCCTCCAGCCAATCAATCCAGTGGTAACCTGAGGAAGAGTCGTGGTACTGAGAACATCTCTTCAAAATCAACGTTATCTCAGTTCTACCATATCTGTGTATAGAACGAAGTGAAATAGTACAGTCGGGGCAGACCACCTGGAATACAGGCCATAGGAAAAGCTGCACACCAAGACTCAAACTCCGCATAGCATCCAAAAATCTATTGGGCACACCCACAAATAAAACAGAGTCGACAATCAATGCACTGATGTATCCATTATTTCGTCGCAGTAGGAAGAATGCAGATGAGGAAGCCTCGATTTTGTGTGCTACTTTTGTCGTTTGTGTGAATGTTGTTCCTTTTCTTTTACTACGGGGCCTATCCGGAAAATGGTTTCCGTCCCACTGTGACAGTAAACTTACAATGCTTGCCCGGTTCAGCTCGTGTAGCGTATCTCATATCAGCTTGCCATTGCCTGATTTGCTCCTCAGTATACCCTTTTCCGCCCAGAATTTTCGCCATGGCATCGTGGAGAAGGTTTGGCTGTTCGCGCACCAGATATTCTCCGAATGCCCTCAATTCTGGCTTCTCCTCTCCTTCTCCACCCCACGGCCAGCGGTACTCATCTGTTCGGATAACCTCGAACCCTGCATCTCTCATATGCGTCCTGGCATGGGAGCCACAATCAAGGTCGAGACCTCTTTCTTCCGCAGCCTTTTTCATGACACGGAGCCATTCAAATCCGCTGTCGATAACCTCATTATCAGCATTGTAAAAAGTAAAGTCCAAATCCTGCATTTCTGCAAACCCTCCCGGTTTCAGCAGTCGGAAAACCGTCGAAGCATACCTGGCAGGCACATGTCAGCACTCATATGGTTGATCGAGACTGTTGAATCGCACTTTGGCCAATTGTTCATCCCGCAGATAAGGAGGCGGTGGTAAACGAGTTCGGTACTTCCGTCCCAATCCAGTGAGTCTAGTTCGCTTTGAGCGTTAGCGGTATTGCGTCGTGCACTGGTCCCATCAAACATCTCCAAGACGTTCCCTTGCAAGAAGTGCACGTTTGCTGGTTTGTCACGACGATCTGGGACACGTGACAAATCGATCCCATAGATCTTTGCCAATGGGTACTGCTTTCCAAGGGCTGCCGTCACGACACCTGTGCCACAGCCGATTTCAAGAATACGCTCTGCGGTGGACGGGACATCTGCATGGATCAGACGGCGATCCATAATTGCCGAAAGATGATCAGCTTGTGCGTCGAGGCGCTCGTGCTCCGGGGCGCTGTGCATTCTATTAGAGCTGCCCTAGTCTCTAAAGTTGTTTTGGACACACTCATTGGGGAAAAAATAAACAGCACTAGGATCATCATGGTAGCCTCGTGCTGTTTCTCTTTTTGCGGAAAGTGTGGTCTCTGTTGAGGGCGCCATGTGATATTTGATCCTGATCAAGCAAATTAGGTCAAGACAGTGGATCGTATGGAAGTGCTAAGTATTCAAGTGTCTTTATGAAAGGTAGTTATGCAGAAGATTTACTCTAATTGAAGAAACATCTCTCCATAACGTAATATTACATATCGAAATGAGAACACACAAATATGTCCAAGCATGCGTTTAGATTGCTCAGAATCGCTGGTTCGCAGTATTTAGATAGGCTTGCGAGAGGTTGGGGACCTTGAATGGTGGAATCTTGATCCATGTCTTTGTCAAGGTTGATATAACCTTCTGGAGTCGACATAACGCTAGAAAGTACAAGTTGGGGGACTTTCAGCAATTACCTATACCGAAAAGATTAGAGTAATTCAACCCGGTGCTAGCTGGGATTATACAGGATCTAGCGAGGAGTGAACGGCACGTGATATCAAATTTCCCACTTCAATCTCAATACCATCACAATATAATCAACCATCTCTTGATAATGCCTCTAGAGCCTATCAGTGGTAACTATGGGCCTCGGATTTGTAGAGTTATGAGCTTTGAAAACCACAACGCCATGCAAATTATTTCCGTCTCATGTGGGTTATGGGATGAGGTCAAATTCAGCCAATGAAATCTCTGAGCCAGCATGAAATCCCAGCTAGCACCGGGTTGTATTACACCAAATCTTCTTTTCTACATGCCGTCAGGCAGTGTGCTTTGGAAAGAATCGGTAGTCTGGACTGAAGCACTGCCAAATGTGTGTAGCTGAGCGTCAGGGAGCCGAGCACCATATGTTGCCCTACAGTCTGCTGGAGCGAGTTCTTCTTAAGTGGGAGTCTTGTAAAGCAGGTTTGACGATGCAGCTGGGATATTACGTGTCTTAGTAATAGTATGATTCTGGTCTTGTACGCACAGAGAGCAGCCCGGGAAGGTGTCAGGTACATGTCGGTCGATGACCAGTGAATCCATTAACTCGATATACAAAAAGTCGAACTTTGGAGCAATGATATTTTACAGCTGCCTAAATCTGCACATATACTCACGGTCTCATTCGTAGCGTTCCTCTTTCGAGCTCGCCAATTATTCCGCCACCGGCGAGTACCCACTTCTCCGCAACTAACCGGTGATCCACAGCTTGCCTAAGCATACCGCTAGCAGCATAGTAATCCATGATCCCCCTTGCCTCATCCTTGCTCAGACCCTTCACATCTAAAACGTCAAGGTTGGCCATGCTCTTGAGGCTCCGTTCATCAATGGGTTTGTACGGGTCCCATTGCGGGACCGCATCGCCTGTTAGACCTTTTGCCCGAGCTTCCGCCTGTCGAAGCACCAGATCCAGGGCGGGACTTGACGGCTTATTAGACCCAGTTGTGGCCGCGAGAACGAGACCGCCATTGGGCAAGACTTGAGCACCCGAGAGGTGCTCTACGAAATGCCGGACGAGGAGGAGATTATGGGCATGGATGGGCTTAAGGTCGGCACCAAGGTATTCGGAATGCCGCATAAAAAAGTTTAGATTATCGGCTGCAAGGAGAATGGGCGGCCTTAGGGGTCCGGTCAATTCGTTCCACAATGCCCGGAAGATGGGCCAAGCCAGATCCAAATCATTTGCACCAAGGTCGGCAAAACGGTCGAGAGACATGTTAGATTGGACGGGTATAGGTAAGTCATGCTTCATTGTGATCTGAAGCTTAGAAAGAACCGCCTCGTTCGCCTTCGCGATTTGAGCTAGGAGATTCGAAACATATGATCGTTGGATGTACTGTAGTGGAGAGGTGCCAGGTACCGGCGCGTATTCTGTGTGAGCATTCGTCAAGTCTTTGGCTGCATCTGGAGTGAGTAATCTGATGAATAGCCAAGAATGAAAGGGGAGCTGCATACCATCTGGTATATTTATCACAATCCATCCCTTGAGGAAGGCGACGGCCATGGCTTGTAACAACAGTACTGTTTTTCCGCTCCCCTTTTCGCCTGATAGTAATATCCTTCGCATCTCATCCTCTTCACGTTTATCCAAGCTCGATATGATCTGCGCCATCTGAATGCTCTGCTCCCTCCATAACACGGACGGCTTCCGAAACATGTTCCAGCCTTGGGTTGGCTTGAACGCTTCAACCGCTCGCAATGGATCGACTAATTGATCAGATAGTGCCAGAACCCGGCATTTGGAGTCCTCTCTTGCTACGTTCTTCGAATTTAGATTTTGTAAACCTTGAACCTCTAGTGCATTGGTGTTGCTCAATATGACTCTTTTGCGCATAGCTTTCCGTTCGCCCGGTGCTGGAGGTTTTCCAGACGGTGAACCTGCGGCACCCTTCCTCATACTCGCGCTTTTGTAAGACGTTTTTTGGGGACGACCCTTTACCATCACGGCGCCACCATCCAGGCAGGTAGTCGTCGAGAAAGAGGCACAAGGAGCTCGGACAAGTAGGTATCGGTGACATTGCGGTCTTGAGGCAGGCACAAACAATGGTAAGGCATTGAATGTTCTTCCCCTTGAGGACGGCATTTTAGTCGAATGCTGGGGTAGATTTCTGAGGTGGTTTGGCTTTTGAGCTTCGCAGAGAGCTTCGGAGGTGAGCTCAGTGTCCGGCCGGCAAAACTCCGGAAGCACAATTTATACGGAATTTTGACATTGAATAAATCTAGTCACTTCCGCCGTGCATTTGGAAAATGACGACTATAATGAAAGCAGCTACAGTGAGTAGTGCAATTGAAGAAGAGGGCGGCGTGTCTTTATCAGTTCTCTCCAGGGTTCAATCGAAGTCTGAAGAGGAAGCGGATGTGGAGATGTTTGATGGGTTCGAGGATGAAGTTGTAGAAGATGGAATTGGAGAAGACGAGGAGGCAGGTGAAGACGAGGGTAGTGAGGAAGAAGATGTCGACGACGACGACGACGATGTAGAGATGAGCGGCACGCTCGAGCAAACAGATCTAGCAGACCGCGCAGAGGAAAATATAGAAAAAGCAGGCGAAGCGCTACCACAATTCGACCCAGAAGCTACATGGATACCGCCGCGAGACTCGTACGACACCTTAAATCCCCCTCTTTCTCAAATCCCAATTTGAACTAACGTCAACCGTCTCGCAGCATTGCCCCCCAAAACGAGCTCTACACCTCCAAACCCACCCCCTACACCTTCGACCTCGGCAACCTCGCCGTCTTCGACCCCAACCCGCTGCCCCCCCAGCCCACCACCCACGACCTCGACA
>JAGFVP010000256.1:0-43787 GCA_021031095.1 Bathelium albidoporum | reverse complement strand
CCCACCTTCTCCTCCGCCACCGCCACCACCAGCACCACCGCCCACCGCCCCACCACCCGACGACCCCGGCGGACTCGCCGCACTGGGGTCCGCATTCGTAAACGCCGCGCTCGAGCGCGAGAAGATACGATCCACATCGCTGATCTGCGCGCGGCGCCGCGTCGACGTGCCCGCGCCGAGCGAGCCCAGCGCTTGCGAGGAAGAGGCGGCGCCGCCGCCGAGGGCGGAGGAGGAGAGGGAGCCGCCCGGTCCAGCGGTGGAGGCGCCGATGCTGGTACCGGTGGTGCTGGCGGCTTTGATGTAGTTGTCGAAGCCGCGCACGATGTTGCCCGCGGCGGAGGTCTCGTCGAGGTAGGTGGTCTCGTGGGCGAGGATGAGGTCTTCGAGCTGGGCCTGTGGTTCGGATGGGAAGTCGTGATTAGCACAGCTGGAAGGGTTGAAAATACGAGAAATGGGTTAGATTGGGATGTGAGGAGGGTTTGGAGGATAAGCAGGGGAGAAGGGGAACATACGACTTTGGTGTCCAGAGCGCGTTTTCGGGCGAGGGTGTCGCGCAGATTGCTTCTCAGCTTCTCGTAGTGAGGCATCCCTCTCGTGCTGCTGTCTGCAGCATTGGTCGAAGTTGCATTTGCGGTGCCGGGAGGAGCATTCTCTGTCATGACCGGCGTGAATCCGGGACTGGACCCTGTGAAAGCATGTAGCGTGTGTTGGTATAAAAGTGTGGCTGGTTTCTGGTGTTGAGGTCCGGATGTGGCGGTGCTACAGAGTTGTTTTCCACACAGATGTAAGTTAACATAAAACATTTATCACGAGTGCGGTATTAGCGACAAGTGAACTATAGAGGTATGGTACCATGTAATACTGTCTGAGTGTTGGTACTCTTTAAAAACTGGTAATGTCTTGGTCATTTGTATGCAATCGCATCTGCAATGTGACTGAATGTGTACAGCAAAAGCTTGTATTACAGAACAGCCGATTCGCGTAATCAGTTGATGCATTGTGACTTCAACAAAAGTCTAGTTTTCGCACGCCCGGAGAGTTCTCTCAGATTATTCTCATCAATTTGTTTCTTCAACTAAAGGAAGAGGAAAAATCCGATCGTCTTGGTACGCGCTTATCATTAACGCATAATCGAAGCAAATGATGCGCAAAACTTGCGAAGCTACGACCTTTACCTCATTCACGTCAAACAGGTCACTTTCTAGTCTTTTAGCAAAGTAGTATTGCTTGTGTATTATTTTTGATTTAAGAGGACTTGTTCATTTATGTCTTTACCCGAACGTCCCATTTACACAATCAAACCCTAAATTCGGGTTCAATTCGGCGGTTGCGTTCAAGCATATTTTTGTTGGCTGCTCTAAACTCTGTGGGAACACCTCGATACCACTCGTCTCAAAGTTCTGGCAAGAGGTATTGGTATTGCACTCAATGATGACTGCTTCTGTGTGCTTGAGATTCGGCAGACCTTGATCATACCAGCATGGGTCAGTGACGCAGCTCCCGTCGCCTGGAGCAAACGTATTGATGGTACCCGTAAAGTTTGCCCAGGTGAAATCCACCATGTTCACCGTCGAATTATTTGGTCTTCCGGTAACACTGCCATTCCCACTCTGAGTCTGGGTGGAGCCTTGATTGATGTATGTCTGTGTCACAAAGATGGGAAATGTGACATTGTACACGCGGATGTTCGACCAGGTGATATTCTTTGCGAGACCCTGGCCGCCCTCCCAGGACTTGAAGCGAGCTGCGTAGACGGAGTTGACGGCACTGACGTCGTCAAAACGGATGTTGGAGACGTTGGCAAACTTCGACTGATCTTGGCCCAGAGACCCTATGCTCATGCCATGTGACTGGTATCCGATGACGCCGTTCGTGAAGAGGATGTTATGCGAGCCAGAGCCAACAGCTATAGCATCGTCACCGTTGTAGATGACGCTGTTGGTAAAGGTAATATCGGTTCCCGTAACATCGAAGCCATCGGTGTTAAAGGGAAAGCTACCAGTTGTCGAATAGGCATCAATGATACTGTCACTCACAGTGACGTTAGTGCCTGTAAGCTGGACGTTCCAAGCAATTGGCTTTCTCGACTTGAAAGATTGCATTGATCCGTTTGTGGTGCTAAAGCTCATTAGGTGAGGGCGCCCTCCGAGACCAGTACCATTGACCGGGTTAGCATCCCACCAAGCTTGACCATACGAATATATCCAGCCATCGGACACGTTTTTGGACCCGATGAAATCTATTGCCGGTCCAGAGAACGTAAACCAGTAGGCATTTCCGGACGAGCTAGAATTTACGATCGTCTGAACGGCAGTAATGTTCTGTGGCAAATGAAGATTCCCCTGCACGTTGATGGCTACATTGGACAAATTCGTTGCCTTGATGGGAGTGAAAACATTGTAATCCACACCTTCACTAAACGTGATTACAGCATTTTCTGAGCACTCTGCGAACGCTGCTGCAATCGCCGGAGAATCATCCGCGGTAGCATTGGAGGCCTCGTATTCTGATGAAACTGTGCAAGTCTTGCTTCGGGCAAGTTCGGAAATGGATTGCGAAGCAGATGTAGTAGAGAAGAGAGCAAGGATAAAACAATTGATGCTATTTCGGATGAAATACATATTGCGCCTCTTCACAGATGCAAAGACAGAATATTGAACAATACAAGAGTCACCAACCTTGACCAAGACCCACGTCTAAGCCCGGGATCTAGAGATATTTTTCTTGTTGGAAATGCGGATAGAGGAAGAATCATGACTTGTGCATCGGTGGAGCAAGCCCCGAAAGAGTTGAGTCAGGCAATAGTGCATCGATGCCAAATTCTGTGTTTTGAGGCCCCGCAGATAATTTCTCCGCGTACGTCATTCAGCCAGGAACAAGTTCAGCTTCTCGTCTCCCACGCACTGATCCAATCCGCTGCTCTCGGCAGCCTTCCAGCAAGAAGAATATGATTAGGTACGCTTGGCTAATCGTTATGCTGGGGAAGCGGTGGCTGGTTTGCCGTTTGAGGTAAATTATACTCATTCGGGTAGACTCCAATCCCGATTCGGCAAAGCGGCGATTAGGTAATCATTATGAATACCTAAGGTAGCAACTGCTCAATCTCGCTAATTAGCAGAGAGTGTTGCTTGGTTAACTTCTCCGCCTCATTGAATCAAGCTCAAGTTACTTTGCACAAAACGAACAGAACAGATCAAGCTCAGTGATCACGTTAATCCCAAGGGAAGAGAAGCAGTTATAGTACCTCAATTATCTATCTAACTCCGATACGAATCTTATATCTTTTAAACACAATGGTTACCACTCGCTCTCAAACAAAGAACACGCGCGCGAGTGCTCGTAGTCTTCCTGTCGAGACTCTGTCTCATATTTTGAGCTTTATCGAGGACGTAAAGACACTCAGAAATGTTGCATTAATCTCAAGAAACTTCAACAAGATTGTGCTTCCTCATCTCTACTCAAAATTGGAGCTTCGAACCACCTTGGACGCACCTTGTAAAGTGTTGCGGCCTCTGACATGTGTCGTTCTTGAAAACCCAGACATTGCACGATATATCCGTCGTTTCGCAATAAGAATAGCGTGGACAGATAAAGGTTATATTGTCAACAAGAACCACATTAAGGTTGAGCCACAGCTCAAAGCTGCGGTTACTGCTTCAGCGCAGGACAATGAGGAAAAGAAACACTGGATGAAGGAGCTTCGCCAGGCCGACAGCATGGATTGTGTTTTGTCTCTCGCTCTTCCGGTTATGCGAAATTTGAAGATTTTGGACCTTGAATTACCTAAAATGTCGGAGTACGTATTCCGTCAGTTCTTTCGCATCGGCAAGAACAAGCACCCTTACGACAAGGAGCCTCCCCTACAGCATCTGGAGAGCTTTTGCATCTCTCACTGGGATGAACAGTACGGGATGTATCCAGGCAACCTTGCACCGGCACTCCTACTGCCTGGTTTGAGGTACCTTTACCTTCGTCATCTTCGCTCGGACGATGGTGATCATTCTGAAGAGCTGAAAGGGATCAGCGAACGTACTTCGCCCGTCACATCCATTGATATGCATGACTGTAAAATTTCATCGGGCGATATGGAATCCATTTTGAAATCCTGCAAAGCGCTCACGAGCTTTTGCTATGAGCTGGGCTTCGAACACATGTCGTATCCCGAAGTAAGCTTTCCTGCTTGGCGTGAATCCCTTGAGCTTCACAAAAATACCCTGCAAGATCTCTGGCTTGATTTTAACGGGCATGGGCCAATCTGGGCGCGTGACAATACCAGCGCGATGAGAAGTTTCGCTGATTTTCTAGCCCTGAAGCGCATCAAAGTTGCAATGGTTTATCTCTTTGGGGAAAATTCTGAAGAGGACATCCAACATTCGCAGAATGTGCTGGTCGATAAATTGCCGTCCCAGATTGAGTATATACGGATCCTGCACTGTGAAGACGGCCCGACAGTCATTGCCCAAGCGTTAGAAATGCTCATTATGCAAAAGGAGAGCAATTTCAAAAATTTGAAGAAACTGTCGATAGAAATCCCTCAAGAATGCGTTGACGAGGATGAACTTACTTTTAAACGTTTGGTCGAGCGAGCGAAAAACGAAGAACTCGATTTTACCATCATAGACAGGCCTGTCGAGTGGTATGGAACAGATTACGGGGAGTTCATTGAAAGAAAATGGGGCTTTGATGAAGACATAGAATTCATGCCTTGCGGAAGCATGCGCAATGGGCGCCTACCTTCTCAAGCGCATAGGTTTAAAGATCAACGGAGTGAGAATGAATCTTAGACAAAGGCGCGGAAAGAGGATCTCGACTCTGAAGTTACGGCCAGAGGGAATGAAACGCATGAGAATTGTGGAGATATGACTGAGTCGAAGGAACAGATAGATGAGAAAGGCGCATGACAGTGGATGTTGCAGCGCTTTCCTAACGTAGTATGAACAGTGTATTCGTTCAGCCGTAGATAGAACTTTTGGCATTTTGAGGAGCTCCCCAGGCGGGCCAGGTCTATGGCTATTCACCGCGTATTCGAGTTGATTACATAGCCATAAGCCAGCTCTATCATACGTCCTTTCTGTACGTTGTGTCGATTATTCAAAGTGTCTTCATTTTTCTGACGCTTCGTGTCTATTGTGTTCATCCTCTTTGCTTGCTTCCTTCATCTCCTCGTCTACTCTTCTCTTTGTTGATTCATGCTTTTCAGCCCATTTCAACCCTTCTAGATGTAACATACTATATATAGGGCGTAGCCTGATTCAGAACCTCTGGTTCGAATCTATGCTGATCTTTTGATCTCTGTGACGGAGTGGTATCATAGGCTACATATCACTTCCAAACAACACTGACCTAATCCATCCAACTCAACCAACCTAAAAAGTTGCTTGAATCTAGTTGGCTTAGACTTAGCGTTTGTTACACTAGAGCTGGCACACAACTCGCTCCAGGAGGCAGCACGATACCTCATTTCTACTTTCTAGTCACTACCGTCATCGGTGTGCTCATTGAAGTGCGAGAATGGTGGGCTCTGGATTTGTTAGGTAAGGATATACTTTCAACGGCTCTACATGGTTTTTATGTGCGCGAATAGCGTATAATGCAGTTGTTTAGATGTTTATGCTGTTCTTAAAGACTACTTTGATTCGCTTGCACTACTAGCTTGAATTGCGATGGCGTTTGAGAGACTCTGGATAAAGGCATCACCAAGCCATCGCCAATAGCTGGCGTAATGGATACTCGGATCGTTCTTGAACAAGTATCTTGCAATAAAGATTTACAGCACTAACAAGGTTGCATGATAAGCCAAGTTTTGATTGGTCAATATGCCGTATATCGAGTAACACTTGTGAACGAACGCGTCTGGCTGGTGCTTCTGTGTCATGAAGCCAAATCAACACAGCCAATTGCTAGTAAATTGATTCCATCTGTTGTTTCCTCGGTGGTGAGGTGCTGCTGGAGCTGTTTGGCTATTTAATATTTGGTCTGCCAGCACCCAGCCTTGATGACTGCTTCAATTCGCCTAGGCATGCTATCCGCAAGCTTCCTCATAAGTGACCGCCTGATATGCCTCCATTACTCCTGGCAAGCCCTTATTAGTGCCTCCTTGGCTTGCTCTGTATTGCCCATGTTACGGAAGTAACAGATGGAGGTTCGGAAGCAGCATTAGTGAGGTTCGGAAGTGGCTTGAGAGGTTCGGCAGCAGCACTCATCAACAGCAGCCATGTATATAAGCAGCCCATAGCCCATTTTCTCACGAATTCAAGCTTCTTCTCTTCTTTTCATCCCTGCCAGTACCATATCAGCCCATATCGTTCAATTCAGGATCGTGTTTCAAAACCTGCTTCTTAAGTTCCCACCACAGGTGCTCAATAGGATTGAGATCAGGCGATCTCGCTGGCCAATCAAGCACCTGTATATTGTATTCCTGAAGCTAATTCTGTACGATATTGGCTGTGTGAATAGAGGTATTATCCTGCTGAAATAGGTTGCCCATTTGCCAGCGAGGCAGTAGCTCATGCTTAAATGCTTTAAGTAAGCTGAGGGCTGTGTAGCCGCGGCGAGCTGAATTCTCATCTCGTCCCATATCCCACAGTCCACTGCGGCCACTATACCAAAAGTGAGCCTAAAACATCTGGTTGATATCGTGGCCTAATGGCTTCTCATCTATCATCTCTGGATGCCACTTTTGGGCAGGCGTTCGCCACACCCAGGTTCGCTCTTGTTCTGTGCCTCGTTCCAGGATAATTTCGTCGCTAAAACCACAGATCTTTAGTTTGAATTCCTGTGTAGACAAGCCCAGCGAAGGCGAGTAAGCGCGTGGCCACGTGTGAGATGAGGTCGCTGTTTTGCACGCCACTTAGCGATATGATTCTTCTTAGCAAGGCGATAGAGAGTTGAGTCGCTTATATCCACTCCTGAGAAGGCGCGGACCTCTTCGTAGGTAACTTTTGGCCTGGATCGTAATATACGAAGTATCATACGTTTATCTCGCTTATTCAAAACCTGGGGCTGTCCTGATCTAGGCCTAGATATGTTGTGTTGTTGCTCATTCCGGCGCTGAATAGTATCGTAAATGGTGGAGCGATTGCAGCTAACCTCCCTAGCTATTTGAGTCTTTGATTTCCCGGCTTCCACAGCAGAAATTATAGCGTCACGCGTCTCATTTGAAAGCTCTCCTCCTCGCGGACGATTTCCACTAATTTCTGCCAATACAGGCTTCATGGTTGTTAAGATAATAGGTGTCGAATTAGGGGAGCGCGTTGTTATGGATGCGGGGTTGGTGCGCGTGTCGGGAAACTAATGACCCCTGACTGTATATTCTAAATCCTCCTAGGAGTGGCGCAGCGCTGTTTAAGACGTGGAATTGTCAAAATTTTCAAATTTAATTTGATGCACGCTAAATTGAGATGCCATTGATCTTGCACCGATTTTGACCGCTGGGAAGAGCTAATAGGGACAGGTATCCATTTGGTGAACTTGGCCGACAAACAACGTCGCCTCAATGTGTTGAGGGCTACGTTGTTATTGGAAGTTGCAACAAACGCTGAAAGGTGCAAAAGAGTCGACTCAACATGTGCATGTTACATGGCGTTTAAAAGCGCCCGTTTCGGCTCGGTTTGACGCTGCTCTAAACTTGCATGCTTAGCTATGAGACAGCTGTTTATGGCAGTAGCATTTGGTGGATATCACATGCTTAGCGCGCTCCGTAGCTTACCTTTCATCCGTAGTCCTCAGACCTAGCTTCTTACACTACACACAATCAATGGGATTTGTTCATACACTCAAACAACAGCCATATCGAGACAGCCATATCTATGCACGTCTTGTCCTTCGTAAGGCTAGGTATGAGCAATTTCCTCTTCTCTCAGCCTTGCCCGCAGTTGGGGCATAACCACCATTCCCCAGCCTGAGCCCTGATTGTTTCTTCATTCAGAAGAATGGCCGAAGTGATCGGATTAACGGCAGGCATCATCGGTAGAATATTGTGGGGGCAGCAGCAAAGCTGAGTACTGGTCTCTTCAAGGTCGCATCTGCCCTCAAAAATGTCCGAAATGAGGTCCGAATCATTGCCAGTGATACTTCACTATTCGCTCGCGTATCACGAGAATTTGGCGTGTCCTTGAATGCAGACACAGCGGTTGCGCATCGAGCAAGGGCCATTGCAGAAGATCTCACCGAAGTCTGTCAAGGCATACAAAAGAATGGCGAGGAAGTACTTGAGATATTGGGGCCTCTGGTGAACAGGACCGATACAAGTCGTCATTACGTATCTCTGCGGATCAGATGGCTTCTCCAGAGGTCTAAATTCCTACGGCACCGCGACGCACTGAACTCGCTGAAGGGTAGCTTGCAGCTGATAATCTCGGTCATACAAATGTCGAAGGAGACTGATAAGGACATGCTCACCAAGCAATATTACAACTCGTCACTTGTGAAAAATGGCTAACGTGGAGACCAAGCTTGCTCAGTAAGGTCGAAAGTTTGAGACAGTTTGTCAATTCTGGAATCAGAGAATTGCGAGCCAACCTGGGCAACCCAACCCGAGCACGAATCCTTTCTAGTCGACCAATGGATCGGTTGGAGGCAGACGAAGAAGAGCTAACAGCGCAATCACCGTCGCCTCAGCTCTATCTAGAGTATCCTGGGCCCGAATCGAGGTCAGAGAGCGTCAAGGACATGTCTCGCAATAACGATTCGGAGCAAGCTAGCGGCGGAGCGCTTGGGATATTTGACACCCACGACAAAGCAGTATTTAAGGAGGACTTTGTGTCGCATTTGGCTTTGACTCTTTATTTCCGTATACTGTTTGCACAGGAAAAAGCTTCTAGGTTTGCTAGACAAGTTGTTGAGGGCGGAGAGCATACACAAGGCCAAAACTTGGCTGGTTCGCCAACGGAGACTGTAGATCGGTTGCCGACACCTTGCCTGCCCTCTGATGTTAACAATGCACGGAATTCTAATCACAGGACACCATCTACTGAGGGATCCAGGGTCGAGATGAGGCAGCATACAATTGCGGATGGCAATCCCGAGCTTGGAGAAAGCATTTCAAGCGAAGGGAAACAAGCTCCAGTCACTAAAGCTGCAGAAAATTTCCAAAATAGCGCGCCTGTCACGTTTACGGACGTTGTGGGAAGAGTTTTCACAATTCCTTTCCACGTAGCACAAAGTTTGGAGGTAAGTTACTTCTGCTTTTGTATATATCTGGTCACTGATTTAAGGCATCCACTCAGAATATCGATCACCTGAGACCGCGGGCTTTCCAGGACGAGTTGAGTCTTTCTAGTGCATTAGGTAATGCTATCGTAGGCAGACGTTATGACCTTCTAAATGAACATGGAGAGATAATCCTGCCACATTGTTATGAGGGATTAATTTCGCCCGGACTGCGGATATCTATGCGGCTGCTCAGTGTCAGTCGTGATGTCCTAAGCAGGGTTGCGGCACTCGCAAACTGGTACAGAACTAATAGCAAGGTACAGCTCGAAGGAAAGCAGGAAAGGGCAAGGCAGTCTTTCAGGGGTATCCTGCGGGGTCGTTGGCCTTAAAGAAGACTGTTGAAGTAGTGAATTGAACTCATTGCTCGTCAGGTGTAAGAAGTCAGGTTCAGCAGTAGCAGCAGATGTAAGCTATACTCTAATAGCGACTATGGAATCTCAGAGCAGCTTTCTCTTACCAAAGATAACCAAAGAGCTTCGCTCGAGTATTGGCGTGGAGCTGTCTCGAGAATTCGGAGTTTCCGCTAGTCGGGTTAGCTTAGGGGTTCAATAGTGTGGGCGAGTTGAAGTAGCGGCAACTTGGGCCAAAACATGCTCCCGATTTCCCAGCACGCAGTGTTATGGGAGCTTTGTTGGATTTGTCGCCCATTTCTGATGCACGTTTACTCATCACCAACAAATCCTGTGAAAAGCTGACAGGGCACGCAGGATTGCACGATCAAAGAGTTTGAGCAATTTACCTAATAGGACCAGGTAGAACTATTGTAGACGACGAAGGAGGTACAACGGGTTGGACTTTGCGGCCAACATCAAAGGAGGAGGCTTCGCATAGAATTCTATAACAAACGAGAAGTCACTCGGTATAAGATAAGGACCGTGCTAGCAATTTCAGCCCTGATCAGCATGCTTCCAAATCTTCGGAATCCTAAACCGAATATATCGCCTAAGCGGCGGTTTGGATGATCAATGGATCGGCTTATTGACGTCAATGCTGTTCAGCATTGCTTCCGTACCACATTTGCAAAAGATTTACCACTCGGTACGCGCTCTGGGATCTGTTCGAGATAGCAATCTAACAGTGGTCTGTGGTAAATCACATGTTCAGTTGTAATAGTATTTCGCGGTCTGCATATGGATAGAACCTTACTCTTTGAGGCCCGAAGCATATACCTACCCGTGGACTCGGGCTTTTAGGCATGGTAATGCAGGAAACCCCCACAATGTCGCTGTTTTCGAAGCCCCATCATCACTAATCCGTTCAGCAGTGAATGTTCCGCTCGACCGATGTCGACGGTTTGAGTAATTATCAGATGCCCAAAAGGTTCCTCATGACGTCCATGACCATCGCAAAGCGTCCGAATCAAGCTCTGCGCTTTTCAGCCTTCTCGCCCGGCATTCCATGTACCTGGTAGAGTCAATATAATCAGCACGAAGCGAGGCTCGGAGTTCGAAGACGCGTGTCCTACTTAGGTAGAGAGTGTTAGTGCTCCATCAAAAGCAAACAACGAGCTGCACCTCTGCTGAGCAATGTCTTAGGCAGCGGAGTCGCATGACACCCCCAAAAGAGCGCTGCGATTTTGTTCTGCCACTAGCCGGGACAATTGATAGCTTTGGCGCAGAGCGGCTCATTAGGGTTTGGCGACGGGAACGTCCAGATCGTCATGACTCTAGTGTAGGGAACAGCTAGAGAAAGGTCCGAATCTGTGAGATAGCCTTGCTTTGGGGCAAACGCCAGGCAAGCCGCTCTATTGGCACGGTAACTATCGCTACCCACATCCCCACCAAGGCGATTGCGATCTGCTCAGTCTGTAAAAGCCTCAGGATCGGAGAAAGTTCCGCGTTCCGCGCCGAGATGGTGGTCTCGTGCCCGGAGCCAGGATGTTTTTTCTTTCGCAGTGAGGCCGCCCCAAGGTTGCAGCTTGGACGTGCAGGGACAGCTGCAGTTGTATATGAGCTGCAGATTCGGGGCTGATGATCGGTCAGCCAGCCTCGATCTGAATGGGTGCAGTGCGATTGGAGAAGAAGAGAATGGGCGAGGATACGGGAGCGGGAGCGGGACGACGCTGCTTTTTGCTCTGGCCGCCATAAGTTCCTAGCCTCGATTTTGATTTTTTGCGACTCACGGCTAGTACGCTCCGGCATCGAGCGACTAGAGGCTCGGGCGAGGGAATCCTTCTGCAAGGCACCGTCCTGCCATTCCTGCAACTCGACTCCACTTCCTGCGGTAATGAGGAGTTAGCTCAGGAACGGGGCCGGCAGAGGGTGGCCTGGCGTAGTCGCAATCAAACTCTGGCCTCGATCAATGCTAGTGTCGCGGACAAAACAACACCATTCAGCCCGACTCTGCGGCCCCCAAGGACGTCCTTGCTCTTCCGGCTGTCCCGCCCACTCTGATCGTCCCTGTGGCGCACTTTTGCTCCCCCACCCCCGCTCTCTACGCGGTCCCTGCTCCGCCGTCATTCCCTGCGCCTTCATTGCGCCAAGACACCCACTAGAGTTTGCGGTGATCGGACCCTGGCCGGATTAAATACACTGCCGTGACTGCTCGTCCCAAGCAGCTTTGCTTGCTTGCCCATATACTCTTCTTGTTTTCTACCTACCTCCAGCCTGGTCTCCAGGTCTGGCATGATTAGAGCTCCGACAGCTATTCTTGTGTTGTATCGTTCACGATCGTCATGGCCGAAAATGGGGAGCAAGGACAGCAGCCAGCAGGAGCAAATGACTCGACGGTGCACACAGACGCAGCAAAACCCACTGTGCTTATCATTGGGGGCTTGGGTAATTCGATCCCCCGCCTTCTTCTACTAAACTGCTCTTTAGCCGCTCTGCTTACACCAAATACCCCATTACATCTCTTCAATCCCAAATACTGTCATCTACACTACACTCTGTTTCGTACCCATTTCGCATAAGCACTCTAACCATGACCCCCACCAGGCTATATCGGCCGCTTCCTCGCCCTGCACATCCATCAAAACGCCCTCGCCTCCAGCGTGCGGCTCGTCGACAAGCAGCTGCCCGAGCTGGCCATGCTCGCCCCCGAATTCGCCGAGGCCTGCTCCAAGGACAAGTTCGTGCAAGCCGACGCCAGCCGCTCTGACGTGCTTGACAAGATCCTCAAGACACCCGACGGCCGCACGTACGACTACGTCTTCAACTGCGGCGGCGAGACGCGCTACTCGCAGGACGACGCCGTGTACCGCAGCCGCAGCTACCTGCTCAGCCTGACGCTCGGCCAAGCCGTCGCCCGCGCCGGGGGTTGCAAGGCCTTCGTCGAGCTCTCGACCGGCTTCGTCTACGCCCCCGACCGCACGCCGCGCCGCGAGCACGACCGCTGCAAGCCCTGGCTGAAGATCGCCAAGTGGAAGCTCGAGGCGGAGGAGGCGCTGGGCAAGCTGCAAACGGGCGGGGAGGAGCTCCGAAAGTTACAGTCGGGCGGGGGGAAGGAAGGGCTGCCGCTGGTGGTGCTGCGCACGGCGCACGTCTACGGGCCCTACGCCGGCCGCTGGCTGGGCACCGCGCTGGCGCTCGCGCGCGTCTACCAGTCGCTCGGCAAGGAGATGAAGTTCCTGTGGGGCAGGGAGCTGCGGAGCGCGAGCGTGCACGTCGAGGACGTGGCGCGGGCGATGTGGGCGGCGGCGGGCTGGCGGGCGGCGCTCCCCCGCGAGCAGGCGGCCGTCGCGCCGTTCAGCGCGGACGGCGACCAGCCCACGGCCTATCCGCTGTTCAACATTGTGGACCGCGGCGAGACGGCGCAGGGGACGCTGGCGGGGCTGATTCATGACGTGTTTCGCATTCCGACGACGTTTACGAGTGTGATTATCAACGCGTTTGCGCGGTTAAATCTGGAGCACGTGGTGGATGATGTGAATGATGAGACGTTGGATCCGTGGAGCGAGATGCTGGCCAAGAGTAATTGCGTGGCGAATACACCGTTGACGCCGTTCATGGAAAAGGAGCTGTTGCAAGATAAGGATGTGACCCTGGACGGTGGGAGGTTTGAGCGGGTGTTGGGGTTCAGGTACGTTGTTTCCTCGCATCGGGGCTATGGACAGTTTCTGACCGTTCCCTTTTTTTTTTTTTGACAGGTACAAGCACGAGCGACTTACGAAGGTGGAACTTGAAGATGTAATCGAAAGCTATAAACGCATGAACTGGTGGCCATGAACACGTTTGTTTGATCTGACGACAGCAAGAATCTGGGAGTAGCAGGATTCTGGTGGACTGTCATTGTTCGGCATGTTATTCGCATGATGATATGGAATTGCCTAGAAAGAAATGAATGGTTGTCGATCCCTCTATAGGGGGATCAATTAGCAGGGGCCTTTGAACGGCAGCACAGTCCGACGGGGCCTACTTCACTTGCAACGTGTCTCATGATTTGGGCTTCATGCGACGTCATTGCTGCAGCTTTTATGATACCTTGGGCATAGCGATTGGGGTAATTCTAGACGGATCGGAGCGGGATGGATATCTGGAACGTCTCGGTTCTTTTCGATGAGTGTCGTAAAGCAGGCGAAATATAGATTATGCACAGCTCAGTTCCTGAAACCAAACAATCCCTTAAATTCAGCTATTTAGCTCTGCATTTGTGCTACACAGGCGCTATACAGTGTCGCTGCAGATATCCACACGACCGTAGCGTATAGATACATGAAGGAGAAAAGACGAAAACCGACAATTTGGACGCCAGAATCAAACGAAATACGAAGACGTGACGCTGGAAAGCTGATCTTCGTCGAATCATAGGAAGTTCGATACGTATTTCATGATATTTCCACCAACGGTTTTTCTCTCGTAGATTACTGTCCGACGGTAGACAGATTTGCGTAGTGACTCAACGCGACAACAGTAATGCCCAAATGGGCAAGTGAAAGACATTTGTAAATATAGAGAACGTGGAAGGGAGCTTCCCGAGATAAGTTGTGCAAAATCAGGTTCAGTTGGCGAAGATAGAAGTAATCGATTCAATAATGCCTCTTTGAGGACTGGATGCATCTGGCATGATTTTTCAGAAGATGCCTCTTCAAATGCTTGATTAAGGAGACGTACTCGCGGCTTCACCATTTGCGCCAGTGCTCTTGGCTTCCTCGCACTGAATATCCATGGGGGCTTCGACTTCCTTTGATGGCTTGATTGACCGTGAGGTCGAGCGGACTCCATCTGCATTTTGCGGGGCATGGCCGCCCTGGACAGTAATCTCATCAGTGCTGGCAGCCTCGTCGTGCGTCGTATTATCCCCATCGAGCCCAACCTTAGTCTCGGGCTGCACCTCACCCTCATCGACGAGCAAGGAATTGCAACAGGGGCAATAGATACGCTCTTCCCATTCTTTCCCATCAGAACCGCTGCGCAGATCCCGAATCTTCAGCCGATGGCCCTTTTTGCCTGCGGTCATAACCACCTCCGCTGCAAAAGGCGCTCCTGCCTGCTGGCTAGGCCCAGCCGTTCTCTTTTTACCCTTATTGGGAGTTGTCGTTGATTTTTTGGGTGTCTCACTAGCTAATCGCTGTTGTTCTGATGGCGACGACCCAGAGTTCTGGTTGGACTCATGCTCTGCCATTGCTTTTTGGACAGCTTTGTCTTTGAGGCAATCACCGTGGAGCCATCGACGGCAAGTAACTTTATTGGTGCATTGAACGAGTAGATTATCGGGATTAGAGGGCAAATTACAGAAACAGTGCCGTCGGAGTTGCTAATTGGAAGACGTGGGTGGTCAGTGTCAACTGGTCTAAAGCAAGCAGGCCAAACTTACCGACAGCTGGCGCTTTTGCACATTGTATGTCTGTCTCCAGAAAAACCCAGGAACTTCGTCTGTGCCTGTGTCAGGATCATCGTCATCGTCGGTTTCATCCCATTTCTTCAAAGAGACCAGGCCATTAACTGTCATGGCATCTACAACGGCCATGTCATTTGATGGCACCAATTCATATTCGCCGTGATACGGCCTCCGCCCACCAGGCAACTCTTTAGGATCGTAAATCCAGTATATCCGCAAATAGACATGTTGCGCGTCTTTGGCCCGAACTTCCAAGACGTGCGCTTTCCATTGTTTGAAGATATCCACCTCTCCATCTGTTTTCAAGCCGTTCTCGTTGTTCACGAGCACAACATCTCCGACTCGCATAGAATCGCCTTCCTCGGTGACTTGAATTGCAAAGTTAGCCTGTGCAACAGCAGGATGTTGTGAACATTTTCACTTACGACGGAACTTCTTATAGCGCATCAACTCATTCCAGGTCTTTGGCAAAACCGCATAGAACTGTTCTTCACCGTCAATGTATGGGTGAGGTTGGACTTCGGGCTCGTCGCTGGCGTTAGACTTCGCCAATCCCTTCTTTCCTTTGCGCGGCTGATAATATCGTATCCGAAAGTCTATCAAGTCAGACTGTGGAGCAGCGCCCGATGCTCGCGATCGTGATTTGGTCGACCGTGGAGTTCCGTTGAGTTTGTCGCTGCTCTCAGTGGCGGCCTCATTCGCAGGGCTAGTCGACCTCTTGCGCTTGACGGCCATGACACATAGTCACACTGCTTCTCCAAGAATAGAGCCGCTGAGAGTTCCAAAAACTTGATCGATGGCAGGGGAGACTTTCTCGGTGCTGGAAGTGCAGCCGGCAAATTTTCTCTCAAGCTTCAAAGTTTGATAGGCGATAGCACGCGTGCAGAGCTTGTTGGGATAGCTAGGGATTGGAAAACAAGCGACGTCGTGAGCAGGACATGAAAAAGCTCCTGACAATAAGATATCGCGTTGTAATGCGATGGCGTGACGGTGGCAGCAGGTCGCCTCCCATCTGGACGCGTAGAGTGCGTGTCTTGGAAGGTTGACGTCGAAGAGGGCCAGGCAGCTCCGGCCCACTTGGCGCCGAAACGGGTACCTCGGGGTTTACTGAACGCCTTGCCTGGCTGGTGCTAGCGCACT
The DNA here is from genome assembly GCA_021031095.1 of Bathelium albidoporum. NCBI lineage: Eukaryota > Fungi > Ascomycota > Dothideomycetes > Trypetheliales > Trypetheliaceae > Bathelium > Bathelium albidoporum. The sequence goes on along the minus strand of JAGFVP010000256.1, from coordinate 27,656 downwards.
CTAGTTCTCGTCTTGTGCGCGAGGCCAACACTCGCTCGAGTTGGAGAGACGCTTCTGGTTGCTGCTCCGCTGCATGCTCACGTGGTACGAGGACTGCAGCACAGTTGAGTCACCGACGGAGCTGGATCAGACAGAGCTTAAGGTATAGAAGAAGAAAATGAGGCTGCGTGGATATTCATGCACAGCGCCTCTTCCGGGGTACATTCCCACGCATCTACCCCTGTGCCGTAGCATCCGACCCAGTGGGGAGTCCATCCGCCTTGCCTCTGAACATTCTCTGCATAAAAAGCACGAACAGCTACCTAGTACAGGAAAGTTGGAACTATGACATCCGTTCCGCTCGTATGGCTTTGCCGGAGCTCCAAACGCGATCATACCTTACCCCATGTATCGCTGCCTCTGGTTTTGGGTTAGATTGCTGGGTGTGTTTGGCATTTCAGTCGCGTCGCGAGCATGGTAGCAGCGAAACCAATCACGACTTCTGGGCAGCGTTCAAGACGTGTTGCGCCCCAGACAAGCGGAGCACTAGAGGCAGGCTTTTGGCCGGAAAATGGGTCGAGAGTAGAGAGCAACTGGGGAGCAATACGAAAATAGATGTGCTCTGACGTCCAACTCATAGGACGACGGGCCCCGGGGCGGCTCTGGAAAAGGACGCCGTTCCTGATCATTCACTGACGTATCGGGTCTGGTGGCGATCGTGAGCTTGGTTGTTTGGCGAAGCGCATTTCCCCTTTGGCATCAAGCCAGCAATATTGGGTCCTTCGCAGCCACTAGATTCTGACCGCTCGTCGGACCCGCGGCATGCTTATCGCCTTGACCGAAGCTGTCGTCAGCTTTTTCCTGCTTGCAAGCGTGAGCGGTCGCTGACGAATACACGCTTTCCCTAGAGGCGAGCCGCAGCTCAAAACTGCGAGGCTCTAAGAGCTTGTATCCAGTGCTGCTCGCAATCCTCGACTCTGTTGACTCTGTACCCCTCGCAAACTTGAAACATACGAATCGTAGCCTTCGAAACCTGGCTCGAAGCTGTTACGGCCAGGTCCGCGCGGCTACCGGGCCCATCTGTTGACGATCGGCCAGAACGCGGGAGAACAGGGGGCCTCGTCATAACCGGAAATCGCTCCACGCCATCAAACGACCTCAAAACTGCCCTGCAGTCCTGCTCGTGACTGCAGTGGTCCTCGTCCTCGTCCTTGTCTGTTGCCCATTCGCTGGAGTGTCTGCGGGAGGTACTGCCATCACTCTGTCTCGTGCCCAGGTCCCACGACACTTGTGGACGGCGTGGAGCCGACTGCTTTGGCTGCTGTGCTGAAGAAGTACCAAGAAACTACCTCTGCAATATAACCCACTTTATCCGAACGAACATATACCCCTCCAGAATCGGAAGGAGACTGCGCGTTGGGCAAGATGCCGAGGCCACGGGGTGAGTAACTGCCAAATCTTGGGATTTCGTGATGTTCCTGGGGCCGGAGGAGCTGAAGAGCTGACCTCCTTGCTTCGCGCAGTCCTCTCATTCATGAGCCAATGGGGCGGCACGCCTCGATCACCTAACAACTCATCGCCCTCCTCCCCAACCACAGCGCAGCACGAGAAAAGGGACTCCACCACCGTCACTTCTACCACTCCGTCCGCCTCCACTGCAAATTTCCACGATTTGGCGTCCTCTTCACCAACCCCGCGGCCGCGCGCTCGTTCTGAGGCTCCTCGCCCTTCCTCACGACCAGTCTCGATGCTCATGACCTACCAACCGCCGATCATGGGTGTAGACCAGGATACACCAGCTGAACTTCAGCCGATATTCACATTCCTGAATAGCCACGCGAACAAATTGTATCAAGAGGGATACTTTCTGAAGTTACACGATCTTGACTCTAGTGAGCGCTTGGAGAGATAGCCACATGCCTGAGAACTACTGACGCTCGAGACAGGAGGAAGACCAAGTCCGGACCGGACATGGGTGGAATGCTTTGCACAGTTAGTGGGAACGGTGCTCTCCTTGTGGGATGCTGCTGCGCTGGACGCTGCAGGCGAGGATGGGGAGGTGGTGCCAATGTTCATCAATCTGAGCGATGCTTCGATCAAAATGGTTCGCCTCTCTCTTTCTCTGCGGTCAAAATTGGAAGCTCTAACTTTAATATCTATCGTTCAGATTGAATCGCTACCTATGAACGGCCAAACGGGAGGGTCATTGCAAAATGTGCTCAGCGTATCCACCGCTGCGAATAACCGTTACTTGCTTCACTTTAATTCCCTCAGCTCTCTTACGCAATGGACTGCTAGCATCCGGTTGGCCATGTTCGAGCACGCGACCCTGCAAGAAGCCTACACTGGCTCCATCATCGCTGGAAAGGGAAAGATGCTGAACAACATACGGCAAATTATGGAACGATCACGTTTCATCACGGAAGACTGGGTACGCGTACGATTTGGCGCTGGGACGCCGTGGCGACGCTGCTGGTGTGTCATCTCACCACCCAATGAGAAAGAATACCAGAAACTTCAGAAGAGTATGAAGAAACGTCCCATCTATGACCGCACGACACCCATTCTGAAAGGTGATGTGAAATTTTACAATACGAAGAAAGTCACGAAAAAAACGCAACCTATTGTCACCATTACAGACGCTTTCTCTTGCTACGCGATCTATCCACAATCAAAACCGTTGATCGAGCAATCAACATTAATCAAACTCGAAGGCATTGTCACGACTCACGAACAGCACGACTCCACCACAGAAAGCTCCATCTTTGTCATGCCTGAGGTCCACCCGGCTGTCAGTGGGTTTGAAATCATGTTGCGATGGCTATTCCCAGTTTATGACACCTTTGGTCTCTATGGACGTCCAAGCCGCCTTGTTGCTGATGTTCGTGACACCCGGAGTCTTATGTTTGCTCTGCCGAATTCAAGACGCTATGGATACTTGGATATCCTGGACGTTGCTGGCCTGATCCACGAAAAAGGAAGCTCGAATTGGAGTGAGCAGGAATGGAGAAAGCAGATGAAGAGTCTGACATCTCATCGCATGACAAATGGCTTCATGGAAGGCCGTCGGACGACTGGTAGAGCCGGTGGCCGGCGTGCAACTGAGAGTGGAGCGGGAACTGTGACTCCGACAAGGAACGGCAGTGTTCGTTTTGACGAGATCGCCTCCACTCCGTCGTCGCCTCGGCGGGGATCTCCTACTCGTCCAGGAGGCACAGCTTCACCAATTAGTGCTCCACAGCGCGTTGACTCAGCACCACCAGGAGGAGCGTTCGCCCCGCCGCCTGGCCATCAACGATCCGTGTCCGAAGCGCAAGGGTACCGCAAATACCAAGCAGAAACTCCATCACGGCTTTCGCATGAGGAGAGCGCTGCTGATACCCCGCCTGCACCACCCGCTCATGGCATGCGCGGTGGTGTCGCTCAGGGTGAAGCTATGGCGTATGCCGTAGGCTTGAATGGCATGCCACACAGCGGAGACAGTCCGGAGCGAGAACCATTGGTGACTGAGCAGCAACTTGCATCTGAAGTGGATGCCATGCATCTACAACCGACTTCTCCGCCTCCTGATCCAGTTGCCGCGCCTCCAGCCATGGCACATAATCCACGTGGTAGACCGCAAACAAAACTGTACCCTCCTTCACAGTTGCACCGTGCTCCGTCGGATATTGATGAGGCCACTCTCGCTCAGATGCGAGACGCTAATCAGCAAGCCGACGCTGTAGTTGGCGCGTCTCCCAGAAGCAGATCCACGGAGGCTACCAGGTCTGCTGGTTTTCGGCAGCCTCAGGCTCAGTTCGGTGCTCTGCAGAGAGATTATATGCATCCAGGCGGCATGCCAGCAGATGGTTTAAACCACCCAAAAATCATGCAGAGCCGAAACCAGATGGGGTTTGGTGGTGCGCAAAACCTTCCAACTATCCCTGCATCGCCCTACGTGGACGATAACCAGTTCCCCAATGGACCTGTCGGCAGCCTAGCTGGTCCGCCAGTGCCTACGCATGGTCAGTCAGTCCCGACGCAGCAAGAAGAGCGTACGGCACCCCCACATGATTCTAGTAACGCAACAGCAGTCGCTGACCCCCTTGGTCAGAATTCGTTGAAGCCCCAGCACAGCATTTCCCGCAAACCGGTTGGCAGCAGCAGTCCAGCGAGCTCGAAGGAAAACCTTTCTAGGCAGGGCGCCACTTCTCTCCATGCTGACGCTGCCCAAGACGATACTGCTCGATCGGAGTCAATGACTTCGAGCCTCGGAAGCTTGCGCAACCATATTATTGATGAGAATGCTCTGGATGCCATTATTGGGCAGCAAGTGGACCCCGGACTTCATCGTCAAGGCACAAAACACACAGTGGGTAGTGCCAGTATTTATTCGGACAATTCCACCTCAACCCCCGACTATGCAAGTACCATAGAAGAAGAAGAGCTACCACCTCAAAGATCCGTTGACAAACCACGAATGGGTGTTATGAAGACGGTTGGCCGTGCCGACGGCAATCCAGCCAGTGTAAATACCAGAGATACGACGCATCCGTCAAGTACTCCAATTGTACCAACGACGGATATTCCCAATATTGATTTTGGACCAACGTATGCCCTACGACCCGACGGTCAAGCTGCAGCTGGTGGTAACATAAGTCAAGCTGCAGCTGGTGGTAACATAAGTCAAGCTGCAGCTGGTGGTAACATAAGTCCAGCTGGCCATACGCGGAACAGATCAACCGACCACCTGAGCTCAGCCAACTCACCACTTCGAGACACGCCACAAGAAGAGAAGAGATCATCGTATTTTGGTGGACGCACTACCCCGTCTCCGAATATTCGACCCGAATCTCGCTCTCCCATCGAACGCACCGATTCACCCAACAGAAACAGTGTACTGTGGCAACCCGCTCAGGCCTCTGCCGAAGACGTGTCCAAACGCCAATCCCTGACACCCGAGCAATGGGTGCAACATCGCGCCTCGATGGCCGCGGTCCCAATATACTCCCACCACCAACGCCAAGGAAGCCACACGCCGACGCCACCAGGAAGCCGCAACGCATCCGGCGACTGGACGCAGAACCGCAGTCCCAGCCGCACCGACCTCGTGCCCCGCCCCGCATCGAGAAACGAGCTGAACACATCCCGCCCCGCCTCGCGCCAGGACATGTTGAACCAGCGCGGCTCACGCGAGCTCCTTCTGCAGCGCCCCAGCTCGCGCGGGTCCGGCATGCTGCTGCTCAACCGCAACGAGAGCGACCCCGCCGCGCACCTCTCCGCGCGCGAGCAAGAATACGTCGCCCGCGCCTCCGGCTCGCCGCTGATCAACCTCGCGCAGAACGCGCCCCGCAACGTATCCAACGACAGCGGCAGCGGCCTGGTTGGCGCGATCGCGCAGCGCGAGCAGGACCGGCAGCGCGCCAAGGCAGGGATGAGCAGCGCGGCGATCCAGAACGCGGTGCAGGCGAACATCGTCAACCAGCAGCGCGAGGAGCGGCGGCAGCAGCAGCTCCGGCAGCAGCAGGCGCTCGAGCAGCAGCGTCTGCAGGAGCACCAGCGCGCGGTCGAGCAGCAGCGCATTCTGATGGAACAGCAGCGCCTGGTGGAGCAGGAGCGCGCGCGTCAGCAGAGTGCGGCGGTCCAGGCGGCGCAGGCGGCGCAGGTGCAGTGGCAGCAGCAGCAGCAGCAGGTGGCGGCAATGCAGCAGATGCAGTTGCAGCAGCAGCAGCAGCAGCAACAACAACAGCAACAGCAACAGATGATGGTGAATATGCAGCGAGGGTCATGGTATGGTGGGCAGGTGCCGGCGACACCGCCCCAGCAGCATATGCCAGGAGCGTGGCCGGGGCAGCCAGGCACGCCGGGCCAGTCGACACCGGGGCCGGGGCAGTATGGGTATGGGTATTTTCAACAGCAGCAGCAGCAGGGCGGAAGACGTTGATTTCATTGCATGAGGCATATTATAGACTTCGTATTTGTTCGTAGCGGGGTTCGGATCGATGTGTTCGAGCTTGAGGCTACGTATTTTGAGCGTGCATTTCCTGATACTTGCGGTTCTATTTTGCGTGCATGGCTGCTTTTGCAGTTCAGCATATTGGAGGTGGTGAGTCAATACGGAGCATGGCATTATCTGCAATCTTTGAGTTGTTCGCTTTTATGTGTGTGAGCTCATTGTCAACTATTGCTATGTGATCCACTGTGGGCCTCTATGCCAGCTATTCATTCAAAGTAAATGCCCAAATTTTCACTCCAAGTCTGGTGCAAAAATTACGCAAGTAAGCTAGCTTTGTCCATAGCAGGCACATCAGAAAAAGAAGTGGGACTACACAAACGTACCTGCGCTTGGCCGGACAACAAAGGCAACTCTGTAGCATATTATGAGAAGCTAAGTAGGAGGTTGAATAGCTTCAACTCATCTCGTAACCGTACTTGGGCACTGTTATTTGCAAAGCGTCCTCTGTAATACAGTCATCGCTCTGAATGAGAGTGCCTGTCTTCGTTGGTCGGCACCGGTGAGTTGCGACCTGAGCTTCAGCAATGTCTATTGTTCAAACTGTGATGTTGCTCAGCTGAAACAGAACCCTCGAGCGTGAGCTACCCTCTCACGAAGTCGGAACTATGGTACCTCACTTCCCCCATGTCAAGCATGGCAAGCAGGACCCGATCTTCGTCGCGAAAGGCACACTCGTTCCCAAACTTGTCCCATGGATCATCCAAGCAGGTAAGGCAAATCTGCACAGCCTTGGCGTACTTGCTCCCCATATAGTTTGGCAGCGGGTTGAATGCTAGGACAAGTAGTCCGCTATTGAAAGTTCCGGTTTTCTCTGCATTTGTAACTATTTAAGTCTGTTCTTATTCTGTATTTTTGCGATTTTATGGGTAGAGAGTACGGACTAGTTCTGAGAGTATCGTGCGAACGATGTGTATGGCCTCCAGCGAATACATTCCTGGATATGCCGCTCCTGGACAGGCAGGCAGGTTGGCATCTATAGATAGGTAGGTTACGGTAGACATAATTTTCGAGCTAGAATTACACCAAAATCAGTCTGCAATGTTCTTAGGGAAACTGACCCATTCCCCAAAGCGTCAGCGCTAGGTGAGCGCTGGCAAGGACAAGCTTCGCGCTACGGTCTGAACCCTGCTAAGGTAAGAAATACCATAAAGGATCAAATCGCCTTCACCTTAATTTCACGTAATGAAGTGCTGGGTCCAGATGTTCCTCTGACTATGCAATCGCCGCTCTTCTTCCTGCAGCCGCAGATCTTGAGCATCGAGCTCGTATAAACTTCAGCTGTAAACTCATTTGCTTCCAGCAGAGCTCGTTTCTTAACACCCGTTCGTGCATCTCATCGTCCGCGGGTTGAGAGCCAAGCAAGTTTGGATCAGGATCGTACCACTTCTGCTCGTGATCAGACTATGGGGCTCGAGCTTCATTTACGGGGGCCTAAGACTTACTTTGTTGCAACGTCAACGACGCCAATCATGCCGAGAGCGCAGGAAGCGACATCCGGATCGGCTGTTCCATTATAGGAGGTCGACTTTGTTTCTTGCTCAGCAGTTTGGCGCGAGGCATTGCGTGAGGCTCTGTCAATAGTGGCAATGATCCCGCAAGATCGAAATGCAGCGCTGCCGCAGCCAAATACGTCAACCAGCTCTCAGCCTCATCGCTTTCCAAGTCGTCTTAACAGCCGTCCTTGCATTCCCTCCATCTTAACATGTAGCTATACTGCATCAAATCAGAAGGGTTTTGTATCTTTCGACCACCTGCATATTCGAACGCATGAAACCCTGCAACGGGCCTCTTTGGTCACACTCGGCAAATTCAGTAGCTGAGCACTTCAGGCAGGTAATTGTATAGAGTTTATGCCTCTAGAGCGCGACTGAGTAGCTTTTTCAGCCGAAATGCCTCGAATTCTCGATCTCGTGTTTGACTCAAAGCTCGAAACATCCCTTTTACCAAATCGTACGATCCACACATATAGTAAAGTCACCCTCGGTCGCGAACACATTTCGTTGAAAGAGCATTGGACTCGCGGAAAGGTCTTAGGAGAAGGAGGCTTCGAGAAAGTTTGGCTGGAGGTCGGATACACAGGGCGAAAGTCAAGGGAATTTGCGCGCTGTAAAGATGATGCCAAAGCAACGAACTGCACTGCATGCTATCGATTACAACAGAGAGTTGGAAGCAATCGCGAAGTTCTTGCATAGCAAAGTATGTCAAGCTCGCCTTACTCCGTGGTGTCAATACGTTTACAGCTTGCAGTGTGAGGCTTGCCTTGTCAAGTCATTTGGCTGGTACGAGAGTACAGAAGCAATGTATATCGCTGTGGAATACTTCCCCGAGAGCGACCTTAATATGTACCTCCAAAACATCAAATCAAAACTGTCCCCTAAAGAGGCCTAGCAATTAACGCATCAGATACTAGAAGGCCTCCACTTCATGCATGCAAATGGGTTTGCGTACCATGATATCAAGCCTGGCGTAGGTAGCTACAAGCCGCAGAAGAAAAGATTCTCAGTAAAAGCTGACCCATCCTCCATTCCAGAACATCTTGATTGAGTCAAGCTCACCACAGAATTAGTGGATCGAGCTCGCAGACTTTGGAATAAGTAAACGTGCTGAAGATGAAAATGGGCCTTCAACGATCAAAGGCTCGCTCGGCTCTATGACGCCTGAACTTCAAGGATTTCGAGAACAATCCCAACAAGATAAACCCATCGACTTCAAAGCCGCGGATATGTGGGCTTTAGGCGAAGTCAAGTCCCGAATGCTGAACAGCGAAGATGCGTTTCCAAATTCACGAGCTTTTGCATCTTACAGTAATGGACAGAATAAGTGTCCTTCAGCGAAGCTAATATCCTCCGCGGGAGAAAGTGCTGCAAACTTCATTGCCAGGCTTATGGTTGTGGCACCCCAGGACCGGATCAAGGCGTCTGATGCACTGAACCATGCGTGGATAGAATCATTTCGCGACAAACCCGAAGCAGCAAATCTGGCTGTGAGGATATCACCAGATGCTTCTCCTCATGGGGTATAAAAAGTTGGTGAAAGCTTGTAGATTGAACTATGGAGGTGGTGCTGTATATATAGGTTCAGCTGAAGCTGAACAGCAGCAGCATCTGACCTTGTGCATGGTGCTCTGGCTGCTTGTGAGAATCAATTAGGTGAGCAGCTTGAAAAAGCTGAATATTGTGTTCTGTCATCTCCGCTCGTTGATCTAAACACGATTCAAGGCGAGGCTCCTTCTGCACGATGGAGTACAATTTCCCAGACCGAATATGGTAATTCTGCCAGTCATTCGGTGTCAGAATCGCTCGCATCTACCTTCATATCGTGTGGGGAGAGAAATTTGGAGCCTTTAGAAACTGATCATATACCCAACCACAAGCACTCGCCATATGCACCAAACACATCCGAACAAAGCGATCAAAGGGAGTTTGATACTGGGGCAAGAACTTCAACTGGTTGGTCTGCCTCGACACCAGGCACCTCAGCTACGCCGTCTTCCGCTCCTGCACCGGATGAGCATCAAAAAAGCCAGGTTAATTCAGACAGAGAGCTGTCATAGGGAAAACTTTCACTCAATAGGATACCGTCAACAGAATGCAGACAGGAACGAACTCATTGGCTCACGCTTAAGAAGCAACTGAGCGAGCGTGGACTTAGTGAGGGTCACAAGGGCTGGATCTTGGCTGTCACTTCTCGCGGGACGGTAGGATGCTGGCTTCGACTTCAACCAATAAATCCGTCAAGGTATGGGATGGCAGATCAGGAGAGGCGCTACATATGTTAGATGGCCATAAAGGCACAGTCAGAAGCGTTGCCTTCTCACCAGACAGCAAGACACTGGCTTCGACTTCGCACGATCATACTGTCAAGCTATGAGATAGTGGGTCGGGAGCGGCGCTGGATACGTAACTGACTGCCAGCATAAAATGGGAGTACCGAGCTTATTTCGTAGGTTCGGAAGCGCTACTCGTAGACGTACCTAGTTCGTAGAGCAAGGTTAGGAAACGAGCTTCGGTCCGAAATCGAAACCTCAGCGTATGGAATATAGTCTTGATCCTAGCTTAGATGAATACAACAATAATTCACTCTCATACACGTACAGTACACACTCAGCAATACAAACGAAGGCGGATATAAAAAAGGCCTCCTAAATTAAATTAGTTATTTCGCTTAATTAGATTATAACACTATTATGGGAGACCGTTAGACCGTGCCTGTTGGGTAGTGGGTACGGTGATAGCTGCAGAAAACAATGATATGGTTCATTTAGCGAGCGCCTTGACGATGCGAGACACCTTTGTTGGACGTGGCTAGACGATATCATAAGCGTACAGCGGACAGTCGACAGCCCAATTTAAGTTCTCACGATTTACGTATCCGTCGGTCTCAGACGGAAAGACCAGACCCTGCAGTCTGGATTAGCAAACTGGATGTACAGAGCTAATTTTACTTATGGCTCTTACTAAAGAATGGGAGTAAGGTGCACAGAAATTTACGGAAGCTATTGAAGGATCTAATAGTCCCTGGTCCTGTTTTAATTTACATGCTCGTACACAGCAGTGAACGCACGAGCAATGCGTTCGCAGGAAACTGACGTTGCACTACATATAAAGGGTGAGGTCGGAGTGTCGACTATGCACTAGTTGGACAATACCTTTCCAATACCGCAGAAAGCATAAAAAGGTCAATATCAGAACGGAGGTCCCTCTCCTACAGAAGTTCTTGCAAAGGGCCTCTCTTCTAGTGAAAAAGTTTCGGCCTGTCTGTCTTCGCCTGTCCAGGCCTTGCGAGGATAATTGTGACTAGTTCGTGATAGCACAGGTCCTTTACTTTGTTTGCTTAGTGCGGAGCTGGGTGCATTTTGTCCATAGCCCGACCGTTGGCTGTCGTCCTCTTTCACGAATAAGGGTCGTAAAGCTGGGAGATTTGCACATATCGTTGCCACAGCCATCTCGGCTTGCGACCACACGGAACCGTGGATACCCGACCCTGTAGTAGGTTTGTAAACTGGTGATCCTTGAAGGTCATGGAGTAAAGCGCCTTACATGTCGTATCGGTTGGAGACGCAGTGCTAACGGCAACACATCGGACAATCCCGAAGATACAGACGCTGAAATGGTTTAGCAACAAGCGGTCCAAATGAGACGGCGGCAGAGGTGAACCTACATTCCCCCAGAGATGAAAAGTCCAATTACCTGTAGCTTATGTGCTCTCTTCATATGTAGTCTCCAAACGAAGCGGATAGGGAGTAACAAGATCAGAATGTCCGTTAAGACGTTCATAGCACTGGTAAATAATCAGCAGGACGCATCAACTCACTGACATACTTACGCTGTAGTGACGTATACAGGCTGTGTATCAATGCAAAAGCCCTGGGCATCTGGAGTCCAGAACTTGTAGAGCGGCACGCATTGCACGAAGGAGGTGATGATGAGCGTGAGCGAATAGCCAAGTACGAGTATCGCCACAGCTATCGAGAATCGTGTCAATTCCTTTGACGGAAATAGTCGCCGGTACAGGAGTAGCACAGAGAACTTGTCAAGAGTTATCGCCAGAGAGTAAAAGACCTCTGCTCCGATATAGGACTTAGGCGAAATCAGCAGTCATGTATATAATCCAGAGGCTTACAGGTCAATTGTTACCTTTGCAAACAATTCTAGGTTTCTAGCAAATATGATATGTCGTCCCAGGCCGCTGTAAGTAGCCAGATAGTTGAAAACACTCATCCCTGTCACGGGTACCTTCCTCGTTGTCAGCGTTGCGTCCCGTTTCCCGCATTTCCTCTACTCTACCAGAGCCAGAAGAACCAGATAGTCATCCATCTTGATTGGTGCATTCTTGCGTCGCCGAGCTAGAAATCGAAGTCCGACAGCGATATATGGTAGTACCATACACAATGCTGAGCAAACGTAGAGGTTGGCTCTTTGATCGTCATTTGCGTGCTCTCGCATATACTGAATCTGCTGTGGGCTAAGAGAAGCCATAGAGCTTCATGGGGAGATTGGAATCGGATGAATCAGAGCAGTAAGAAGAGTGCGCCTACTTACTTAGCATGGGGGACTGAGTCAGCCACGCGAAGTAAAGTGAGCCAGAAGATGGGACGAATGACAGAGCAGCCTGGTTGAGGTGCGAAGCTTCTCATTGGATTGTACCACCCACGTATTGTGTGCAGCACGTTGAAACCACTCACTTCCCGATCCTTGAAATGACCGTGGTATCATTTTTGTGTCGTCCGTAGTGGTCTTGCTGGACCCAATATTCTGGAAATTTGTTCCACCGTGTCACTCGGCAAATAGCGGTTTGCAACTTCCGCAACAATGGCGCAATGTAAGCGGCTGTCTAGTCCGCGACCTGACCGCGTGCCGGGACTAAGGGGATAATGATGTAGATCTTTTGCCGCTTGCGACGGCAACCAAGACTGGCTTTGATCTTCTGGCAACGGGTTCGAGCCGAGTGTCGATCGCCATATGCAAGAGCGAGTAGCATGCTGCATGAGTGCTTGGCTGAGCTGGTTCGTTTTCAACGTATCGGAGAAGAGTGGCTCAACTTTTTGATCATATGCGGAAATCCCGCCGTTGAAAAGTTCTCGAGCTTTTCCTCCAATTTTATTGGCCCTCTACTTGAAAAGTCACGCAGATCGTGATCATGGCAGGCAATCGAGGCGCAACAAACCCAAAAATGCGCCGTTAGAACGTCAACACCTCAAAAGAAAGAAAATCAAAATCAGACAAGATCTTGCGATCAGGAGTCAGAGCTGGAACTGTGTTTCGAGACAGCCAATCTAGGCGAAGAAAATCGACAGAACTGAGCAGATAACGCGCGAATCAATCAGCATCATCCTTAGTCGCGGCATAGGTGGGCCAGAATGGGTGATGTGTGCGAAGACTTTTTTTTTTTTTTTTTTTTTTTTTTTTTCAAAGCTTCAAGAGCTCATGCGCACGTGGGACACAGTATGACACTCCATTCCAAGCTGGGACTATGCTGATCGAAAGCAATGAAACCCATTGACGCATGATATCCAGATGGATGGTAGAACCTTGCTTCCGATACCAACACATATCATGGTTATACAGCATAAACTACGGAAATAGCTTTGCATGATCAACTATCCGAGAGAAGAGCAAGTCAGCTTTATGTTAAGCGGACTGCAAGTCGTCCAGCAAGGCAACGGAGCTGTTCGTAAATTATGACCGGTTCTGTAGAGTCAGTAAGAGATAAAGCCGATAGGTTTCAGGTGTGTACAGCATAAACCTAGTCAGGCAGCTATGTTGGTGGCGAGTTTGGTACTTCGGCCTGGTCTGTGCGGCGTTCACCGACTTCAATAGCTAAGGCAATTTCTTACCGCATGCATTGAAGCATGGCCAACCCAAGAGAGCTCTGAAAGGGGCCGCGCGGCACGCTCTATGACCCTGCAAGCGAACATGGTGCGTTTCGAGGTGATGCGTGTGGGCTAACTCTGAGACTTGGATACTCCAACGACAGTGCCTATGGATAGGGTGCCAACCCAACACCTCTTGATAAATTTGTCGCTACAGTCATCTGTATCCACATTCCTCCATCTTAGCCATACCATCCTGTTCCTTCTCTAATTCAAAATCCCTCATTGGCAAAATGAAGCAAGCAACCGGAGTCCACCTTGTGGGCAGTGTGCCTCTGGACTCTACAGAAGAGTGCTTTACCAAACTTTCTGAGCAGCTGTCCGGTCGAATACAGACGATCCCAGACGGCGAGACAGGAGACAGGAATAATTTTGTGTTCTGGCAATCTTTTGTCTTTCCTGCCGCCATTCATGCGCCTGTCCATAGGAAAGGAGCACCTCTGGAGCGGACAGATCTCAAGCTTACGCTGGAGGATATCAAGCCGACCAAGTACGACGAGATGGCAATCTCTTCGTATGGAACTTTCGTTCAGCTCAGGGAACAGGGTGTCATACCACGAGAAATGCGATTCCAGGTCTCAGTTCCGACTCCGCTCAACTCAATCCGAACTTCAGTCGACTTCATTTATAGAGAGCAAGCAGTTCCCCTTTATATGCAAAGACTCATTGAAGATCTGCGCAATTTGCAGTCCCTGATACCAGCTTACGATCTAGCCATTCAAATTGACTGTGCTACTGAGTTTGCGTTCCTGGAATATGAAAGAGGAAGGTTGCGGGATCCTATGTGGAAGCCTCACTTCTCGAATGTGAAAGAAGTGGCTCTCAAGCAGATTGAAGATGTCTCTCTGGCCATTGACTCCGATGTCTGGCTTGGATATCACCTGTGCTACGGCGATCGCGCGCACAAGCATTTCATAGAGCCAGAGAATGCTGCTTTGTTGACGGACATGGCAAACAGCATTTTTGAGCGCGTAAATCCCAAACACACTATCAATTGGTTCCACATTCCGGTTCCAAAGGATAGAACAGATGCGGCATACTTTCGTCCTTTGCAAAAGTTAGATATAGGTGCTGCGAAGCTTTTCCTAGGTCTCATCCATGCACATGACGAGGCTGGAACAAAGCAAAGGCTAGAAGTCGCACAGCATGTTAGCCCTCAGCTTTCTTGCGGTGTATCTACAGAATGTGGCATGGGAAGGACTCCAAGGGAAGACCTTGACAGCATTATTGCCATTGCCAGAGCGATCACCACAGCCTGATACCATATTATTCATAGCAGTAACTATTTACGCTCCCAGCTTTAAGTAAAGCAGCTTGGTCGTGAATTCCACAAGATACCCGCATAGATGAGGTATTGCTCAGTGAACTACGCAGAAGACTTTAAAAGCCTATTGCAAATGTACGAAGTCTGAGATCATCCTTCGAGGCTAATTTCGCGAAAAGAATATACAGCAAATGCGCCAGTGTGCAAAGCTATAGCCTTGAGAAGTCAACGCATTAAAGCCGCAAATGATGCGGGTCAACACGCCTATCCAAATGCGGAATCTCGCCCTCGCTAAAATAGCGGCATCTCATTGGCCGAAGTTGTGAGAATTGCAGACCAGGCCTTCATCAATTGCGTACGGGGCTGCGGTACCATCTTGTAGGCAGTGCTAATGCAACGCCAAACCTGCATCTCCTTGTCTCGGAGGCGGCAGCGATCCCTACCTGCTGCTCAAAACCATGGCAGACCTGAGCTTCGTCGTTACTCCAACTTCTTCAAGAATCCCCTCACTTTAATGCCCGATATTTCCCTTCACGATTCATCGAATACATAACGTAGATGGCTACTGAAGGCCTGCGGGGTCATTACTTGCTTGTTACATCAGAGAGCCGGGACGAAGACGAAGAGAGAGACCCCGTCGAACAGCCGCAGAGGAGACAGCGACATTCTCGCGTGACTTTGTTGTCATCTCTTGCCCTCGTCCTGGTTTTTCTAGGTGTTGTTGGAGGAGTTTTACTCTGTCAATACAGAAGCCGAGACCAAGTTGCAGATTCGTCTTCTTGCTCGTCTCCTGTATTTCGTCGCGAATGGAGAAGTCTTAGTCATCAAGAAAAGCTGGATTATTTGGACGCGGTTCGATGTCTGAAGGACCGCCCTTCGAGATTGAACCTGGATCAGTCACTTTACGATGACTTTCCCTACACGCATTTTCGTATCGGCAACTATTGTGAGTTGCATAATGAGAACGCCGCGATGCGGACGATGTGCTAATTATTCCAGCTCATGGCGCTGCCGCATTCCTTACTTGGCATCGATATTTCATACATATCTACGAGACTGCGCTCAAGCACGATTGTGGCTACGCTGGGCATCTCACGTATGACTATAGATCTCTTGTTCGAGGCGAGAAATTAACATGCCAGATAGATACTGGAACTGGGCATTGGATTGGGAGAATATCACAACGGCACCGATATGGCATCCACGCCATGGCTTTGGCGGCAATGGAGACCCTCGAGCTAGCGACTCGATTGTCGGAGGGCATTGCGTGCTGGACGGTCCTTTCGCCAACTACACTATCCCATTTCTCGACGATGAGCAAACGCCACACTGTCTGTCAAGAGGATTTGAAGAAGGACAGGCTTTGAAAGAGCATGGAACATGGTTTAACCCAGAGGCTGTGGAGCGACTCATGCTCAAATCGGACTATAAAGATTTTAACCTTGGTCTAGAGGATGGGCCTCACATTGCAATCCCACGCAGCATTAGAGGTGATTTTGCGATCCTTACAGCGCCTTCTGGTAATCTACCCAGTCCATAAAGCCTCGCCTAAGATCTAACATGCGAGCAGACCCCGTCTTCTTCCTTCATCATACTCAGCTTGATCGTTTATGGTGGAATTGGCAGCATCTTGACCGTTCCAACAATCTCTACAAATATACTGGGAAAAAGGCGCACAACAACGTAGAAGCTTCTTCTCTGGAAGATACCCTGCCAATGGGAGGCCTGGCAGCCGATGCAAAGGTGTCTGACGTTATTAACGCAGAGTCGAACATGCTTTGCTACCGCTACTAGAATTCACATTCTGCGTGTATGCAGAATCTGAGTTGCAATGTGCCTTAGAGAAGAACGTACTCCTCTTCGGCTTGACCTTCGGCGTCATGTAGTGCTGTAGTCTGTATACGGAACAAAATTGGATTGAAGGCTGCATCCTTTAACTGCATCCATAACCAGTCGCTGTGGGTCAGCAAGACAACGTGCTTCATCTGGAAGCTGAGGAGCCGAGATCATTGATTCAGCTGCGTCTGATAAGAACTTTTCGGTTGCCTTCCCTCCTTCTGCCAGATTTTGTCGAGTCACCATTGCAGTCTGTCTGCGCTTCGCCTTATCAGGAGGCTGCATACGAGGCAATTCGTCAGCGGTCGCGTCCCCACGCACTCTGCTCCCTCCGGCATGCTTGGTAGAGTAACGGTTCAAGGAGCGGCATTTGTCCCGGAGCTTTTTCCGATATTGCCGTCAGACATGAACTGCGGCATACTCAATGTGTGTTCCATAGCGTGCGTAGCACCTGCATTAAGCTGTTCGTGTTCATGCGCTGCGATATACCGCCACATGCCGTGGATCGAAACCAATCGTTAAGCTGTACGCTGAAGGCTGTTCATCATTTCCCTTTTCAATAGCACCAACTGGGCGCCAAGAAACGAGAACATCATGCTGATACCCTAATAGACGTGTGCCCTTGTCCAAGACGTGCCGCACAGAGTCCATATAATCGTCCCAATCGACTCAACCATGGGACATTCCAACTTGCGTTCTCCACCCAAGCTCCGCGTCCACCAGTTTCCAAAGAAGTGTCCCGAACCTTCAAAACCCTCAAGATGCATATGAAGAAGCTTGTCCTGTTGCTCTTCGTGGGCTCTGTCACATGTGCTCCCAGTAGGCTGTTCTATGAGATTTCTACAAACACTCTGCTAATTCAACCAGTCGCTACCGTCCATCGCCGTGACGTCGATGCCGATTACGCCATTGCAGACTTTCGGCGCGATATCAACGCCGACTACGCTGAGGCCGACTATCGACGGGGTGTCGCTTCAGATTACAAACGTGGTGTAGATGCCGATTACAAGCGCGAAGTTGAAGCTGATTACGCCGAAGCCGACTACAAAAGGGAAGCGAAGGCAGAATTTGATGAAGCGGATTATAAGCGTGGGGTGGAAGCAGACTACAAACGCGAAGTTTCCGTAGACTAGGCACTGGGCAGCTTTCGAGATTCGCGCCCCGAAGTGTTCCTGTTCTGAGATAGCTACGTCATATTGAATAGAGGACTATGGATTGTATGCTTTTCCAGTTGACTGATGTAATCACGTCAGGTCCCGCTCGTAAATCTAAATCAGGCGCTTAGCTGATAAGTGTTTGGAAAATACCGTCAGCGGCTGCTGCAGCAGGCTTCTTTCAGACGGACCCTCCCGCGTCTGCATCGACCTCATCTGCAGAGAGAGAATGCAGGACCGAAGTGTGAAAGCCGTAGTCCGAGATAGGTCTGGAAGTTCATATAGTACATTACATGCATGGTTGCATTTGTCCTGCGGCTCGCAGACTGTTGGCTATTTCCGTGGGTACTTAGCTCGGCTTTACCAGCAGCAAGGAACCGCTCAGCCCGGGAAGTCGGCATGTTGGCGTAACGACTTTTCATCCACTCTTCCCTGTCGTTGGCTTAGCAGGTGACTTCAAGCAAGCTCTGCAGAAAAGGCAAACAATGTAGATGTTGGTGGTCTGGCATATGATACATGATCACGGCTACCGTTCTGCAACCGAGTTCCCTTTCATCATAGATAACCATGACGTCGTCTGCCCATATTTCAGAACGGTGAACGCTGCAATCCCGTCTTCGTGGCGGCCGAATCAAGATCCCAGGCACTTCGTATATATGTAACCCTGTCAGTTTGAGGCGAAGAAACACCACCGCGTTGGATGTATCACATTCAATGGCTATGACCTACAATCCGCTCCCTAGCCAAGATGGCGCAATGTTGGCCTTCTCGATGGAACTTGTCGACTACTCGAGCTAGGACATTGCTTATTCTCTATTCCAGAGACCTCAGGCAACATGCATGAGTGTTTCAGCCGTCGACACCCAAGCTCTAGCTTGGCAAGTTAGCATTATAGCGCTCTCTTACAAGCGATGTAGAGATATCATAAACCACAGGCCTGCGGCCTTCTCGGTTCAAATAATTACTCTTATGATTGTGGTCATACTTAACGTTTCCTTGGATCCTCTCCATATACAGACATCCTAAGATGGGGGCTCTCGCACCCAAGCCCGAAGAGCGCTCCTATCACCCACTGATACAAGAACTCCAAGGCTGGATCGCTGTGTCGAGCAAGCGTGAGCAGAACTTCGAACGTGCGATTCAGACAGCAACCTCTTTTAATGTTCCAGAGATGGAAGACATCAAATCCGTGAAGCACTGGTTCGATTTTCTTGATTATCTGCAGCACTGGGTTCCGACTGAGTCAGTAAACGCGAACGAAATCTTCAACCGTTTCAGCAAATTGTACTTCGTTTTGGACCAGCCTTCCGTCTTGCATTATCAGAACCCCATCGCGCCCAATGAGTCGAAGTCTCTATCTTTCATATCAGACTGGATTGTTCGGTTTAACAAGAGCTTTGGGAAGTACATGGACACGCCCGAGTCTTTAACGGCGGAGGCCCTGGCATCTTACGCCGCGAGTCCTAAATACTGCTTCACTGAATATCTTGCTCCTCGCGGTGGTTGGCGTAGCTTCAACGATTTCTTCGCGCGCCACTACAAACCCGGCTATCGCCCAATAGCTTCTATCGAAGACTCCTCTGTGATCGTGAGCCCAGCTGATTTCACCTTCAGCCATCAACTGGATATCTCATCCGAATCAACGATCACTGCAAAGTCCGTTACGTGGCAAATTAGCGAATTGATGGACGGCAGTCCATACGCTGAATTCTTCAAGGACGGGACATTCATGCATGGATACAATGCAACCAGCGACTATCATCGTTTCCATGCCCCAGTAGGTGGCAAGGTTCTTGAAGCTAGAACGATGTCCGGACAACATCACGCTTTGATCGAAACGCACAAAGTGATGCATGATGATCCTACATTCAACGGCGCTCATATACAAGCTGAGCAGAACAAGCTGGTCAAGCGAAGAGTATTCATGACTCCGAATGAGCCCGGATACCAGTTTGTCCAAACACGAGGCTGGGTGGTGCTGGATACCGAGATTGGGAAAGTTGCGTTGGTGCCTGTTGGGATGGCTGTAGTCTCCTCTGTAGTGCTTACTGCTGAGGTTGGTGTAACGTTGCGTAAAGGCGAAGAAATAGGTTACTTTCAATTCGGTGGGTCGGATGTGGTCGTGTTGTTTGAAGGCGGTCACAACATCATTCTGTGTGCGAAGCATGGCCAGCATTTCAAGATGGGAATTAAGATGGGAACGGCAAATTGAATAATCTTCCTAGAAATTTCGCGATGTGTTGTTCACGCTCGCAATTGTATTCTAACCACACAGATTTGGCTGAAGAACAACTTCAATGATGCCAATCGCTGAGCCAGGCGGAGTTTGCATTCTAGTAATTGTAAATCTTCGGTCAGCACGTTGGAACAATTGAATCCAGTCCTGCTCTTCACGCTCGCGGGAGTTGCAGAGGGAAAGCATCATCATATCAAGTGCGCGTAATTGCCGTTCTTCTAGCAATCCTATACTTCCAGGTTTGGGAAGTATGTGGTCCATAACGATGACTCGAGCACCTGGCTTGATGACAGGCAGTAGGTTGCGGAGAATTCTGAGACAATATTCATCAGGCCAGTTATGTAGCACATATCGGAACAAATACACGTCCGCGCACACGGGCTGTACTTGAAAAAAGTCATGCTCCATGACCGAAACTCGAGACGAGACAGCATCTGGGATAATTTCACGGCATTTCTGGCACATCTGCGGGAGATCTTGCACGATAAGATCAAGTTCTGGGAAGGCCCCGGCGAGCGCAACGCTGATATGGCCAGGAGCGCCTCCGATATCTACTACGGTTCCTTTGTGAATGGCAGTCCAATCCACGTTATCAATAAGATGAGACGGTGATAAGCCATATCCTTGGCTCATGGCTTTTCGTGCGCTGGAAAATATACGTGCTTCTTCGGGATGCTCCTGAAGGTACTCGAACATTGATAAGCCTGGATTATGTGCTAGGGAAAATCCAGAAAACTGTGGCGCATGGCCAGGATAGTCTCGTAGAGCCGAGACTGTCTTCATTGCAGATTTTGCTTCTTTCTCGGTCCACATCCATAGCGAGTCGTTGCGGGAAGGCTCTTTAGCAAGAAGACGCGACGCAGCGGAATGAGCTACGTGACCCTCCTCAACTTCGCGAAAGCAGCGATGATACACCATTGCATAACGCAAAATCCGACGCATATCTGCTTCCTCGATATCGCATTTCTCAGCTAAGTTGGCGTATGAGATTGCTCCTGATAATGGAACTTTGGCAGCAATGTTGAATGTGTAAATTGCATTCAAGCTAGTGGGGTGCTCCTGATTCAAATGCTTTTTAGCTTTGCGGAATACGTTTATGAGACTGCAACTGGCTTACAACACTAATCTGCGCAGTAGGACCACCCAGCAGATCTGCCAATTCCATGGAAGCTTCAATGCAGGCAACTCTTGCTCTTTCAATGTCGGGGGCATCGTCTGGAATCAATCTTGTTGGTGCAGTCGAGTCGAAGCTGGGATACGGTAGCTGTTGTGATCGGAGATAGTCATCTACTTTTGTCGTGTTCAGTTGCACAGTGTTCGCGAGCTCAGCTATCCTAGATGCTTGCATGTCTAATTTTCTGATGAAGTGGCGGAGGAGAAATGATAAGAAAGTGGTTCTAGGGCAGAAGGAACCCGAAAGAAAGGATGGTGGAAATCTAAGTATTCAGGAAGAACATTAAGAAGAATCACCAACAGATCGATCCAACTTGATGGAACATGAAAAGTTGGTGAAAGCTTATAGATTGAGCTATGGAGGTGGTGCTGTATATATACAGGTTCAGCCTCAGCTGAACATCAGTAGCACCTGACCCTGTGCACGGCGCTCTGGCTGCTTGTGACAATGAATTAGGCGAAGCAGCTTGGAACAGCCGAATATTGTTTTCTGTCATAAATGTGGATATATAAGTCGGGAAATGCTTCTAGCTGAAAGCGACTAGCCTTCATGTGTCTGAACACTACCGGTACCACATATGGCCCAGTGCGATCTGGAAGCGACTCACGAACGTTGATGCAACTAACATCCACACACTTTTGATGGCGATGATCTAAGCGTAGCTGAGATCGCAAAATGGGAAATATAGATGTCAGAGAGGCGCGAGAGGATATTTTCCAACGTACCCTGCTACTTTTTTTCCCCACACCAAGCCTTCTAACCTTATCAGGCATATGGAGAATCAATCTGGAAACATGCGGCGCAGCTTTCAAAGCCAGCCATCCAGGGGTCGTCAGGCAGATAGCAACTACGCCTTTCTTCCCGCCTTTCTTATGCTGCGTGGCGTTCTCCGCGATCAAAAGATCCACTCGGCCAGCCGCGTCCCTTCTTCGAGAATTTTCATTTGTCTACTTCTACTTCGACCGCTCTTCGTTCACTGCTCCTCACCTCTTCTCTGGGATTCTAGGGAGGATACGTGGTGGCGGGCTTGATGACGTGGTCTTTCATAAATCGCAGAGGTGCTGCACTACCTGGGCAGAACCGATCGCTCAATTGTGATCGATGCATCTTTTTGATCGGCTCTAAATATGGTCCAACCGACAATAAAAGTGATTTTCGTAAAGAGTTTATAAGCCACAGAGCTACGGCCCATATCACGTTTGATTCGTAAGGATTATCGTATTCTACCTCAGCATTTGAGTGAATGTTCCATCAACCTTCTCCCATTAAGGTAGCATTTGATCCAAGAAAGCTGGCCATGTTGGTGAGACTTTTGCGATCATCAGCGCTGGCCATGGGACGCGTCTTGGTGATGGAGAGCGTCGCCGTGCCGTCCCGCTAGGAGCTCTGCGTTGAAAAAAGTGTAGCATTGGTGGGCATTAGGCATGTATAGGTTCTCTCCTCTCCCTCAGACCTAGCTTCGAACACTTACAATCAAGAACATTAATTCAACACTCTGCACCCCTGCAAGACTGAGATCAGAATAGTACCCACCCAGATCTGATGTACTTTACGATAAGCAGTGTCGCTGAGATGCATCAACAAGACCAGGAGCACTATGGGTGTAACATCCATGCTTGCTACCGGCGCCGAAATGCCTCGCATTGTGTCTGATCTCAACCACGTACGAAACGGATTGGCCAGTCAAGACGTCCGCTTGAAGGTCTTGGACGCCGCTAGGCAGCTCGTCCCGACTCTGGAGAGACGCGGAGAAGTTACCATGCGTTCTACATTTGAGGTAGAATATCTTCTTGGAGTTGCAGACTCGGATGCTTAGCCAATTCGCATAATAAGGTCCACAACGGATGCTACTTCGTACGGGATTCGATCTGCATATCTTCGAAACCCTAGCGGCTCGTAATGGCCGGCCTATATCTGCACAAGAGTTGGCCGCTGAAATTCAATCCCAATCGCTCTTCGTTAGTGGATATAAGGCCTGGATGCCATCCACTAATATCGATGATGTAGCTCATTACCAGCAGTCCGCTTGAAGCGCGTTTCGACTGCTATGCAATTCGCCGCGGAAGTCGATGAGCAATCGTACGTCACGGACAAGCTGAAAGAGGCCATAAGTGAGCCCCCGCTTGAAGGCGCACCAAGATAAGGTTTGTTGAATCCTCTCGAAGTCCACAATTGGTTTCCGGATTCTGCCGTCTTTGAACCAGCCATGACCATTCCGCCCTCATATTGCATCAAGCGCACGAATACTTCAAGCAGTGCTACTACAGCTTTTCATTGGGCTGCGATGACTGTGTTTGCTAATGGACGTTTGACACAAAGAAGACATACTTTGGTTGGATACACAAAGACGCAGAGAAGTCCGAGGACTTCAATGCTTTCATGAATGCCAATCGTAGCACGCGTAGAAATTGGACGGAATAGTATGCCACGGATACGGAAACAGTTCAAAGGTACTCGCCTAAAGCTGGCGATGCGATGATCGTTGATATCGGCGACGGAAAGGGTCATGATTTGAAGAAGTTCGCGGCTAAACGTCCAGAAGTCTGGAGCAAGCTAGTGTTCATCTTTTTGCAGTGGCTGGGTAATGTTCCTTAGCATCGAGAGTATGCTATTCAGATCCTCTCACGGCGTCCTTCCCTTTCTGCAATCAGTAGCAACGCTAAAAGGAGCGCCACAGACGGACTTTGCTATTTTCTTTTTTTATGCGGGTCTCCGTGCTAGCTTCGATAACGAGGCCCAGGTACAACTTGATATTTCCCATCTCCGAGTCTCTCAGTGGTTGAAAGTAGTCAAGGTCGACTCTGTCTTTTCGAACAGGCATATGAATCCAGCGAATGGGATGAGAAACCTAACTTAGG
The DNA here is from genome assembly GCA_021031095.1 of Bathelium albidoporum. Lineage (NCBI taxonomy): Eukaryota > Fungi > Ascomycota > Dothideomycetes > Trypetheliales > Trypetheliaceae > Bathelium > Bathelium albidoporum. The sequence continues at coordinate 3,788 of JAGFVP010000256.1, read as the reverse complement.
ATCGCATTGCCCATTCAATTAAGAGACCAGTATCATTGGGCTGTACAAAGTGTTGATGCTTCCGATCTCCATAGCAAAGATGAAAGCCAAGCCAAACTTCTGGATCTGTTGTTGACGCCATCATCATACGTTTGAGGGCAACAAGTGCATGTATTACACTAATGTCTTCTCACCGGACAGCAAGACGCTGGCATCGACTTCAAGCGACACGGCTGTCAGTGTGATCGATAGTGGATCGGAAGCGGCGCTGCACACGCTTAAGGGCTATGAGAAAGTAGTCACGAGCGTTGGCTTCTCGCCAGACGGCGAGATGCTGGTTCCGGTTTCAAGGGATAAGACCGCTAGGCTATGGGATGCCAGATCGGGAGCGGCGCTGCAGATGCTTGAGGGCCACGAGCGTGATGTCGAATACGTTGCCTCCCCGCCGGACAGCAATATGCTGGCTTCGGCTTCATCAGACGAGACAGTGAAGTTATGGGATGGCACATCGGGCGCGGCGTTACAGACGCTTGAGGGTCATGAGGATGCAGTCCTGGGCGTTACTTCCTCACCAGATGGTAAGATGCTGGCCTCGGCTTCAGGGGATAAGACCATTTTGTATGGGACGTCAGGCGATGGCACAGCAGATTGGGAGCGGTGCTCCAGAGACTTGAGGGCCATGACGAAGCTGTCAGAGCCGTCGTCTTCTCGCCGGATGGCACATGGCTGGCATTCAAAACGTTGCGAAAATAGCTCACGGGCTGTGTTCCTGTAAACGTAGAAGAAGTTCATGACCTAACGATTGCATTATGGGCACGCGTTTGTCAATAGGACATGCTAAAAGAAAGCGGCAGATAAGACAAACTACCTACCTAGACAAACGAGACAAGCACCAGGCCGTAACGCGTAGATAGATTACGGCAAAGTATCAATATGTTCCATCAGCCGTCGGTATCACAGCCTCTTCCCCCTGCTGGCATCCATCTCAATCATAAAAAGAGCGTTTAAAGCTTGAAGAAAGTGAGGTTCCTACCCGAATTTAAATGGGAGGGCTCTGGGTCGGATGGCATGTGTTAAGATCGTCAGTTCGCACGAGCAAAATACTCAAAGCAGATCTTATGGTCATGATGGAAGACTGTTACGTACTAGGTTCTGCTGGGAGAATGATTGAAGAACAGTGAGTGTTGAAGTATAAATTTGTAAATGTGCATGAGACATCTAAGGCTTCGAAGCCGTAGGTCCTTCTCGTCTCGACGTGGTTCTCGCCACGCACTAGAAAATGTTACTCCAATACCTGAAGGTAAACAATCCCTGAAGTAGCGTACTTGTAGTCATACCCAAGGTAAGTACACATACATGTCAGGGGTACAGCTTGATTCGTAGTGAATCTTCGAACGGAAAAACGTGTAGCACTGCAAGAGTAGCTAACGCTCTATAGCAGGAGCAAGTTGCAGGTGTGTGCTGGGAAAGAAAGGTATTTCGAAGTTGGTAGTCGCTTGGTAGAGTTGAGCTAAGCAAGCTCCTATTTGATCCGTAACAACACGCGAAGGTAACTTGGGTAGGTACAGTAAATCAAAACCTCGCAGACAGCTATAGTAACACTTACACCACCATTTCGATAGCTTTTATGCGAGCAGCAAACAAACCTGTACCATCCCCTTACAGTTGTACTCAAATTCCTTTGTAAAAGAGATGTCCAACAACTGACGTCATATGATTAGAGAACGTCACGTGGCTTGGCACAGCCGAAGGCGGTGAGCGAACCTCGCCCCGAGTTTCCGCCAGCCTTTGCCTTTCACGCAACTCGGACCCACATCACCACCAATTTTGATCAATTTGCCCCTCCACCTCTTCTTTCCCAACTGTATGCCTCTTCACGACTTGATGTCTCCACCATGACGACTCTTGCACCTTCGCCTGTGTTAAGCGCCCTGCAGACACCGGGTGCCGCATCTTCCAGCCTCAAACGCAGCTTCGAAGAGTCGGATATCAATCATGAAACCGATCAAGACGCGAGCAAACGACCACGGGTTACATTCGACGATAATGTTAATGTGCGAGTCTTCAGTGGAGAAGACGATAGCAAACCACTTGAATACATTCGCGATGAGGTAAAACGTGGCCTCGACATACATCTTGCAAGAGAGAAGAACAACATCACAAGCGAGGACGGAATTTACCTTCAATTGGTCGAGTTATTTCGGGTACCGGCAACCAGAGATGATGCCCCAAGCACGACAAAACTGCGAAAATATCTACAGGCGCTGATCACTCACGTGAGTAGCCTGGAACGAGTGTGTTCACAACTGGTGCACGCGGTGACGGACATGCAATGGTTGGGAAGAGATGAGGGATTTGTAAGCCTGTTCCGACAGTTCTTAACACTGCTTCTTAGTGCCCATGGAGGCTGTACCGGCAGTGTGTTTAAGATGCTGGTGAAAAACTTCCGGGGCATACCCGCGAGTGCTGGTCAGCTTCCAGGCAATCCCACAGTCTCCAGAGAACAGATGAACACACGGTTACATGCTACACTGAGGTATTTGCTCTCGGTACTACCAAGTGCAGGAGGTGTGCTATCAACCACGCTCTCCCGTCTATACCCGCCTTCCGAAGAGTCCAAGAAGGTCCACGTGAACTTCGCCCATCAGGTCTTGAAGCTAACCGAATACGCACCGGAATTGAAATCCGACGTCCTCTCAACCATCGTCGATCGCCTCATCAAAAGTGATGTCGAGGTACAGGTGGAGATGGATCGAATGGATGAGGACATCGAGGACAGCGGCATGCTGGACATAGACGATGACGAGGAAGACGAGGACGAGGACGATGATGACATGTCAGACGTCAACCTTACCGAAGACGAAGAACGCATCAAGAACCTGCAGATCTCTGTGTCAAAAATTGACGCTATTATGGAGATTCTTTTCACCTACTACGACTCCCAAATCCGATTCGCCAACGGCGACGACCAATCACCCACCCTCGAAGCCGAAGACACCATGGAAGCCCTCCTCTCCCTCTTTGCCTCGGCCATCCTCCCCAAACACCGCAGCCGCCATACCCAATTCCTCGTCTTCCACTTCGCCCAGCGCTGCCCACAGTTCATGGACTGGTTCGAGGGAGCCGCCGCCCACCTCACCCGCGACCGCACTGGTACCGCCCTCGCCCGCACCAACGCTGCCGACTACCTCGCCAGCTTCATCGCGCGCGGCAAGCGTGTTGATGCCAGCCACGTTACCAGCGTCTTTGACCTCCTGCTCACCCAGTGCGACGAGCTGCGTGACCTGCACTTCCGCAATGCGGGACCGCACATTGGCGCGCTGCGCCCAGACAAAACTCGCTACGGGCTCTACTACGCCTACGTCCAGGCGCTGCTGTATATCTTCTGCTTTCGCTGGCGCGATCTCGTCACCAACGCCGACGCCCTGTTGCCCCCTCCCCTTGGCGAGGACGATAACGCCGACAATGCCGAGGACAATATCAACGGCAACCCCGCCGCCCCTGCAGAGCGCCAGCCTGACCTCAGTGAGATCCTCGAGCCCCACGCCGACGACCTGCGCTGGGCGCGCCGCTGCCAGCCACGCATGGCCGAACATGTCTACGGGCCACTGAACCCGCTGAAGGTGTGCAACGCAGGCATCGTGCAGCAGTTCGCACACGTCGGCCGCGCCACGCGCTTCCTGTACGTCTACCCGCTGCTATCGAACAACCGGAAGATCCGGCTACATGCGGGCATGGGACTGGGCGGCAGCGGGCTGGCGGGCGCGGACGGCGGCGGGCGCTTGGGGGCCGGGATGGCGGGTGATGAG
>JAGFVP010000255.1:0-43979 GCA_021031095.1 Bathelium albidoporum | reverse complement strand
GAGGAGGAGGGGTAAGGGGAGGGGTCTTGCCGAATCGCGGGTGTGGCGGCTCGTTCCTGGTGCCGGCTGTGGTGGCGCTGCCGAGCGCGATCCGACTGCGGCAGTGTCTGATTGAGTTTGCGCGCGTGCGCGAGGCGCAGCGACGGCATGGTTGGGATGCGGGCAGGGGCTGGGGAGGGCAGCATTTGGCGAACGCGGCGAAGTATGCGAGTGCGTTTCCGGTGGTGGTGTTGAGTGCGTTGCAGCGGGAGGCGGTGGTCGAGGGAAGGTGGATTGGGGAGGTTGGGTTGTTTCGATTGTGGTAAGGAGCCTCCGTGTACCCACTTCTTTGATATGGGAATGATGCGGTTGTTCGAGAGATGGGAGTGCTGATATGGACATGGCTTGACAGGCTCTTCTCTATGTTTCTCAACTCGTTCTACTCCTTTTACTGGGATGTCGCCAAGGATTGGGATCTGACTCTCTTCTCACCGGACGTCGAGCGCAATGACCCCGAGCATCCTTGGGGTCTTCGCCGTGTTCTCTGTTTCAGGAATCCGAACCTTTATTACATCGTGATCGGCCTCGATCTCATACTGAGGTGCACGTGGAGTCTGAAGCTGTCTCCGCATCTAGTTCATTTTAATGACTGGGAGAGTGGCATCTTCACCATTGAATTACTTGAGGTATTTCGCCGTTGGGTGTGGGTGTTCTTTCGGGTTGAAGCCGAATGGAGTATGTTACCGCAGATGAAAATACTGACTTCGTGGCTAACAAACTGTCAGTACGCAACAATCGTGGACCGGCTCCAGATGATGTGTTGCTAGGAGAAATGCACAGAAAAGACGATGAGGACAGAATTGATTGAAGCCCCTTTACACGGATCTTTTGCTGCGTTCTAAGCGGATTCTAATACCTCTAAATTTACGTTGCATTTCCCCGACTCTTGGACATTCGAATCACATTCTTCTGTGTATATCTTTTACATCCTGCCCATTAAGGTGAACTGAATTGGGTTGATTGAACTGTCTTGGTGAAGCTGTGAAAGAACAGCTGTTGAACTAACGACTATCACGTGTTTGTGGGTAATTCCCGCCCTAGTATGTCGTCAAGGCCAAATGCACGATGATTTGTTTTTCAGAGACGAATCCAGCGACAAGGTCGATTTAATATGCCCAGGGCCGTGACTTAGGGGATTGGCATCTGGCTCGACGAGGGAAGCAAGTGGGAAAGACACGATTAGTGCAATCTCTATTGTTCTGTGTTCTGTAATTATCAGCCTAAGAGAGGAGCGTCAGGCGTATAGCCAAAATTCGTGGGACATAGCAGATATTGGGGCCCTTCAAATTAAGTATCTCTTTAGATGTTATATATTAAATCTTTACAGATTGATACGATCTCGAAATGACTATGAATGAGCACAATTTTGAAGGCGATGATAACAGCTTGGGAGTTACATTCTCGTACAAAAAGTACTGGATTTCTTGGGTTTGGGGGTCTGTGCTGCTCGTGTTGTTTCATTTATTTTGGCCATATGCCTGGCACTTAAGGAGCATGCCCAGCAGTCTCAAGACCGGGTGAAGCAGCGGCGGCTGTTACATGACGTGGGTTGCTCTGCTCTTACGGTAACACGCTCACCTCCTCACTTGTAGATCTCTTGTCCTTACTCATGGATCTCTCGTCCTCATTTGTGGATCCATTGCCCACACTCGAATCTCTTGGATAATTCCTCCTGCCAACGCTGGATGCTACAGTCTACGGTATCAAGATCGTCGTCTTGAATGAACTCCGGCTCGTCATCCAATTCCACCAACCAGAGGGTCTCGTCTCTCATGTTGTCTTGAGCTGCTAAGGATGTCGTGTATGTTCGATCTCTGCGAACTGTTATATGTACATCTCGAAACGGTGATCAATCCAAACTCTTACTTACAGATTCCGGGTCAGGGGCTGCTCCATCCATGATGTAGAGGCAAATATTTTGTTCGGATGCGGATGACGACAGATGTGGCCGGACCTTTGGAAGTTTTCCGTACACAAGGAGAATGCAATCTCGAATTTTGCTGATAGGGAGGTTGTCTCCATTCTTGTAGCCTGTCCAAAGAATCCTTGTGTCGAAATCGACTCGTGAAGATGTGACAAGAAACGGTCGGGGAAAGCTGCTATGTCCAATTCGGAACCTTTCGTGAGTAGAATGGACGAGATCTTGCATTTGCACCCCAGGACTATGCCTGTTAGAGTCTTGCCGGACTTGGAGTATCGATGTGCGAGCAAAGCACGTGAATCCATTGCCATCCGCCAATGTCACTTCCGTGTCAACCTCACCAAAGGCGTAAGTACGTCGACATGTGGTATCAGTAAAGTCGCGTCGTACTGCTCGTTTCAGCAGCTTATCAATGGTGTTTAGGAGGTATCTTTCGGTCACTCGCGGAGAACATGAGGTGTGAAAATTTGGATACTCACAAGGCTGCCGGATCTCTGCACATGCGAGAAGACGATGTAGCACTTTTTCAGTCACTGCCACATAGTTCAGCTGACGCACCTGGTTCCATTCGTGGTCAATGAAGTATGAGACTCGGAATTGGACAAAGAACTTGTTGTCCTCATGCATCATGTCTGCTTGCTCGAAGGGCGAACAGTCTGTCCATAAGTCGCCTATTTAATCCAGGGCGTTTTGGTTTTCGAGAACAAGATGCAGTCGATGATTGACAACAATTGCAGCGCGTGGTTGCGATCGGTGATGCAGCCACCCCAGAGAGACTTGGTGAACTTGCGCACGTCAGAAAAAAAGCCAGAATTCAGCCTTGGAAACCTTACATAATGAGGCAGACCTTCGTTCTCAATGACACATCCAGCGTAAACTCGCCAGTCGTCCCCACGGGTTGCAAAAGACCACGCCAGCGGGCCATCCGGCACCTCCACTGTATTTCCGTGAATTTTCATGAGGTCGTACTGCAGCCGAAGAGCCTCCATGATCGGGAGGGAAGACTGAGCTTCGATGTGCTCAAAGCCATGTGCGCCCTTCTCTGATTTTGCTTCCAACACCAAGAATGGAAACAGAAGTGGGGAACCAACATTTTCTGGATTGATGCTTGTCTTGACGACCTCTCTCACGAGCTGTCGCCGGTAGTTTCCACGGTCGTAGTGGGCATATGGATTTCCAAGCAACCTCTCGAGTGTCAAAGTCTGACTGAGACCGAATATCCTGTCCCGCTGCTGCTTGATCGGCTTCCCAGCTTGGGGATCCGCTCTTTCATGAAAAACGGCCTCTCCTATCCTGGTCGTGAATATCTCGCGAGTGCCAATGTCACCGCTTCGGTTTCGACGTTAGTCAATAATGTTCACCTCGGAAAGACAATCCAAAGAACTCTTACAAGTCGTCTGTACGGTTTGTCGGATTGCGTTCGCAAGGCCGTCTGGACTGTTGACGTTGCTAAAGAGAAAGGAGATCACAATTCCATCCTGGATCCGTCTCTATCTCTGATCTCCAGAGTCGCTTCGAACAAATTTTGCTGCGGACTTAGTCACAGCCCTCGAGTTAATATAGAGGATGCAACTTTACCACGTAACTTCAATATCGAACCTCTGGAAGACCAAAGGCTCAATCTCACTTCTCCAGCCATCCTCGTTGCGATTCTCAGATCGACACTTCCGTGCACGATTGTGAATTCTCGCTGCTGTTGCTTTTCTTTCCCGTTGCCATGGGCCTGAAGTCGCATTCATGGTCGGCTCAGAGGCATAATTGTCAAACTTCTTATCTCCTAGACACGGAATACAGCGGAACTTTTTTCTGTGGTCTGTTGGAACGTTGCTCTGTATGCTATCATCGTACCGGTCCGGAAACGTATACACTCACGATGCTGAGGCTTCACGCTTCAGTTCGAGGTAGTCGGGCCCACCCATCGTGATGAGCGTTGTTGTCGTAACTGAATGATTCCATCCTTTCATTCTGGTTGAGCAAAGCATGATTGGAATTTGTATAACGCGACATGAAGCCGACTGGTCGTGAAAAGTATTCGGCGCCTATTAGGGCACAGAAGGGCAAGGATATCGATCCCACGTTTCAGACGAAACGCTCGAATAGATCGCCCGCGAATGGTCGGGTAATGGAAAGCGTGACTTCAAAGATAAATCTAAAAACACTTCTTAGAAACACCCAAAGAAGCCATGGAGGTGCTTCTCTAACTTGCTGGGGAAAATGACCAAGATGAAGAATGACGTCGGGAGAAGGGGAGGGTTTGAGGCGAGCTGTTGCGAGTCAGCCTGAGCTCAGAGCACCAGGGACCAAAAACAGAAACGTCTGTCTGCAGGGCGTACTGGCCATATGCATATCCCATTTTTTCACTCTCTGACACGTAGGACGCTACGGAGCAGTTGCTCGCACTAATCTCATTTCAGGCGCCGTTATGCTGTGCCGCCCCCTTGGCGAAGGAGGGAGGTAAAACTTTCATGCGCTATTTATGGTATCAAGTAGGCAACGGGTTTCATCGAATAAAAGACGTTGAAAAGTTAACGTGCAGTTCATCTGTGGCCAATCAAGATATGGACAAACTATGTTTGACCATCACTAACGGCTTCCTGAAGAAAAGTCATTATTTCTTCTTGGTGCACTACCTACTGAGTGAAGCTCACTTATCTGCCTAGCCCATGAGTCTCACTTCCAGTATTGCTGCCTCTGCGTTTGCAATGCCGTAATCCACCAAAGGATGCCAAAAGAACGGTCCGCTCGAGACCCCTCTCCTATCAAAGATCGAGAAAGGGGAACAATTGCACTGATCTCGTCAAAGAGCTCTTGACTTTGTTCTTTCCAAGCATTGTCTATTTGGGGACCTCGCAAACTGTGTCTTCCGACATTGCTCATGTTACCCCTGGATGGACTCTTCAGTCTTGTTTGCTGGGCTCGCGGCTCGATGTTAGCCATGCTCTTGTCTTTCTCGCTTGAAAGAATTGTAAGAGTATAATTCATGGCTCTTCTGCGTCTTGGTGCCTCTATGAGCTGTGATTCCTCTCGGACTTCGTGGTAGTAGAAAAGTATAGGAAACCAAATCTTGAGATACAAAGGTCTTGCTATCTGAGTTCTGGGTATCTTTCGGGCTAAATCAATCTACAACGGACTGCTGATCAAGAATCAAGGGTGAGAACGAGCACAGACTCCCAGCTCCATTGCACAACCATCAATAGTGGATATCTGTGTTCCTGCCATACCCTGGCATTCCTCCAAACCCACACAAGCCACATATGCTCCTGTACCCTCACATGATCATCTCCTCATCCACACCAGCCCTCCCACCACTGTGCCCAGCCGGCGGTAGCTCCCGCACCTCCGCCCACATCCCATACTGATTCTCCATATCCTCCGCGGCCGCCGTCTTCTCGGGCATCGCGCCCATGCCAAACCATCCCGCAGAGTCCGCCGTGCGATTCCATGACTTGGTCCGATCCTGCAAGGGCATCGCATTCCCGACAGCGGCACCAGAGCCATCGTATTCCCGCTGCGCCAGCTGCTCGTAGCCAGAGAGCTCATATCCCCCGGCGCGGCCTCCAGAGCCCTGCGCCTCCGGCCGGTGCGCGTGCCCGAGCATGCGCCGCTCCTCCATCAGGCGCTCGTAGCGCAGGCGCGCCAGCTGCTCCTCCTGGTGCACGCTGGTGCCGTACCAGATGGCGTCGGCGCCGTCGAAGTCGTCGCGGCTGCTGCTGTTGCCACCGGTGGGCGGGCTGATGCGCCACAGCTCGAGCAGGCGCAGCTTCTGGTCGGCGTCGGCATTGGCGTACAGGTGCAGCTGCGACGGCGTGAGCGCTTGCGGGTCGATCGAGTTGCGCGTCAGCGTGTCGAAGACGGCGACGCTGTTGTCGGCGTTGGGCGTGCGCGGCTCCGAGTGGGCGCGCGGCGGCGCAGCGTGCGCCGAGTGCGTGTAGTGTGTCGAGGCGTAGATGACGGGCTGGCGTTGGACGTCGGCGAGGGAGATGGTCATGGGTTGAGCGGTATAGCTGGGTGGTTGCTCTGGGATTGATGATGGCGGTTGTGGTGGTGGTGGTAGTTGAAAGGGCGAATCATGGCCAGGCGGTGGTGGAGCACTCAGAGTCAGGTTTCGAGAGAAGAGACCTGCAAGGTCCTCCTGCATCGTGGCTTCGTGCTCGTTTCTTACGTTAATGCCTTGGTACGAGGCGCCACACTAATGACGTCATGGATCAGTAAATGCGATGTAGAAAATGCGACAGACGTACATGAGTACAGCGATTGTTTTGCGAAAAGACAAAAGCAGAATAGGGAATCGGGGTATCAAAGCCACAAGAAATACAGTGATGGACAAGCAGGGGGTTCGAGGATGTATTCATTGACGACGACGCAACTACGTGGCAGGACAGGCCAGGGGTCTATCTTGGTGGAAATGAGCAGTGAACAGCGAAGAGAGTGAGAGAAAAGCAGAGTCGGACCCGACGAGATGAAGCTTAGGATTCGCTTATTCTTCGATGCCTTGTATAGAGAAAACCGAACAGGATTCTTGCTTTTGACGTAATAGCAGGTGCCTGGTCTGGCGGAACTCGTAATGTCCCTGATGCCAGGGAGGTGGCTGTTGGCAATTTAACAGCTCCAGAGTCAGACCTGAGGAAAGCCAAGGGCAGCTTGAAAAAGGAGTCGGCCTGATCAGAGCTATATATTCACTAAAGGAGGCGAGTGCCTGTTGCGGAGCGCAGATCCGTCCTGCGTGAATAGGTAGCGATCCGGTGGAGATGACGAGCCAGGTGTCGCGTCAACGGCGCGAAGAAAAGTCGGTCCTGAAACAAATATAAAGCCCTAGCGCCTCCGAGGCCAGCCGGTCAAAGCCAATGGACGGCGGACGGTCTGGTATTAGCCTGGCTAAGGCTGGAACAGCGCATCATCAACAAAGCACTGCTGCGCTCATTATCCAATTCTTCCCCGTGACCCGGGAGGAGTGGGCGTTGCGCTGTCTCAAGTCATGCTAGATGGGCATAACAGGCAGACCTGCGACGCCGGAGATTTGGGGTGAGTCATTCTGCGCCGCCTTGGAGGCAGCTTACATCGTCCGAGTGCATCAGAATACAGAGAAGGGTGAGCGTGATCGTGATGCATGGCACCAGGTGGACGCGCTCCATCCGCCCATGCCCGCACAGCCGCAAGTGTGGCGGTGCGGATCCTCACATCTAAATCGGTACTTACACTTAATGGGTAGATACTTACCTGCGGAACTATTACTTAATTCAGATATTTCCAGTACTACATGAGGACAGAGTGATTCTTAATCTCATATCTTTTAGTAGCTCAGAACATGGGATTCTCAAACGGAATGCAGTCAGTCACGACTTCCTTTCCATTAGGTCACTCGCTGACTATAGAGGACTATAGAGGACTATGCACAAGTCGTGTGCCGGCGTCTTTTTCGACCATCTAATCGTTCCAATCTAGATTCGCATACCCCCAGTTGATGAAGAGAGCTCCTCTACTATACTATTGTATGCAGCAAGCTCGCCCTATGCGAGTTACAACGCCTCCGTTCGTCAATCACAACCCCAAGCTAGAACGCCGATTATGATGCACCCTTGTAGTGATTATCTCAGTCGCTCTCGGAAAACTCCACCATCACCGTCCCATTTTTCAGTCCAGCCTGCTCCACCGTCTTCCCCACTTGCACATCCTCCATCAGATTCTTGCCCATGAAGCTGAGCTCAAAGTCGAGTCCGGCCTTGCCCTCCAAAGGCGTAGCTTTCAGCCATTCGTACAGCCGGACCACCGGGTCGGAAATTGAAAAGCGACGGATCACCCGCGAACCTGAAGAGCGAAATTGAATACGAGTAGTCGTGGTGGGATCGGCAGCCGGCTCTGTGTGCGGATTTGTTGAGGAGATCGTGGAAAATGCTGAGCGCTCGGGCGGGGGAGTATCTGCAATCGGTATGCTTGTGTTGGCGCCATTGATCGTTGAAGGAACCGTTGCATTAGCGTCTCCAGTGCTCGTGGGATCTATGACAGTTGCTTTGCCTTTACCCTTGTCTCCCAGCTTCGTGAGTGCATCGGGATCATCATCACGAGGACCACCATTGGGATTGTTAGCCAGGCTGTTCTGTAATGCCATTTCGAGCATCTCTTCCTCGGTCATGCTCCCTACATCCTTCTGCTTCTTCTCTGGTTTCGTCTTGGCGACCGGGTTCCGTGCATTTGCCTTGAGACTGTAGCGATCAAGGAATTCGTGCAGTTGACCGAGAAAATCTAATGACTTTGGAACAGGAGGCCCAGACCAGACCTTGACTTGCTCTCCCGTGCGCGGGTCGACGATAGCAATGTGTGGATAAGCATCTTGGCTTTCTCGGTTGTGAAAGTAGTACTGCATGTACCTGTCGCCTCGGGAGTCGTCCTTGGTGTACTGCAGAAAGATGAAGTTCTCCTTAACAGTCTCTTTGATCTCGGGGTTTTTCCAGATGTCACGATTCAACACTTGGCAATCAAATATCGAGGGATCCTGCACATTGACAATTATCCACTTCAACGATTCTTTACCCTCATCTCGTGCCGCGTCCCAGGAGGCTCGTGACATGATGTCGAATGGTGGGCGGTACATCTCGGCCAACATGTTGGCCTTCGAATTCGATAGGTTCGAATTGCTGGTTGTGTCAACAGGCACACTGGGATTGGGCATTTCCTCGCTATTGTCCCACACCGATGGCTGCTGATTGAAGATTCCCGGTCTACCAGCGGCGCGTCTTTGCTGTCGGGCCATCATCTGCTCGGCAATCGCAGCTCGAAACTGTCCAGGGTCGTCTCTCCAGTCTGCCGGTCCGCCAACCAGTGTTTCTGTCGTCCTTCCGATCGGAGCTCGTACTCCATCCTCGTCAGCGCCTGCAGCTCCGGCCGCTCCGACCCCATACGCCTCCTCTTGTAAGCGTCGAGCCATAGCTTCATCGTCCTCGTACGACGCGACCGGAGGTTGTTGCGCCTGTGCAGGTGGTGCGTCGCTTATTACTACGTCATCATCGTCGGGCTCAGAATCGACTGGAATGGGATTGCTTGGCCCATGACTGGAAGTTGGTACGGAAGTACCCTGATTATCAAGATCGATTCCACCAGTCTCATAGAACAAGGCGACTGCTTGCTCGATGTTGTTATCCGAGACAGATAGGTATTGTGATGCCTTTTGTCGATCGGCCGCAGTGAGCTCGATGAACTGATCTAGATTCTCCTCAGAGGCCATCTTCGTTGGTCTCTTCGCGAAGGGACAGCCTTGATAGAGGAGTGGCACGAAGGCCAGAGTAGTGACACGGTATCTGTACTGAACCGGCAGAGTACAGGTGATGCGATGAAAAGTCGGTTGATGCAGGAACAGCAGACTGTAAGTCCTCAAATTCAGATCGATAGGCAGCAAGCGTTGACGTGTTACGAGCTCGCTTCAAGTAAGATTGGGAAACATCCAGTGGGTCGTCGATATGGTGGAAGCACCTTAGCGCAAAGCTGTTGAAGAAGCTGACGAATTTATAGTTCAGCTTAGCTCGATGCTGAGTCGTGGAGCGAGCATACACTGGAAAGGTGAGGCGCACAGGAAGAAGTGTGTAGGATAAGTCCGTCGGAATTAATCCGATGTTTACCTGCTTAGATAGCGATGACGCAGTGTTTGCTTGCAACGGTCTCACCAAGCTTTATCATCACCCAACAACTCTCCAAAATTATTCAGTGATGCTTGCTAAATACCTTACATTTCGGGGGTCAGCTCCGTGCTGACATGACCCAATTGATGGCAGGAGAAAAATACAGCGACATCAACAATACATTTCCTGGCTGATCACATCGAAACAACCCTCATTCAAACATCCGAAATTAAATTATTCACTTATTTTTTCACCCCAAAAAAATTTAGCCAGAAAATAATTGGAATTTGAGTGAGGGCCTTCACAAATCAAATTCAGATATATAGTCTATATGGAATTTTGGTATTAGCTGAAAGATCGGAGCAACCCACATTCAAGAATCTAAATTTGATTGTCCACTGATTTTTAGATTAAAAAAATCAGTCGGTAAAATGACTGATATCTCAATTGGGGACTCCACAACTTAAATCCACACTTATAATGTGTACAGAGTTTTGGTACAACATTGCTTTTGACCAAAAAAAAAATAAATCTGTATCCTTTAGCTGATCATATATCATATATCGGAGCAACCCTCGTTCAAAAACCCAAATTTAATTAACGACCAAATTTTTGTCAAAAAATTATTGGCCAGTACAATAGCCAGAATTCTACTGGGGGTCTCCCCGATATGAATTTGGAGTTATGGTCTGTGTGAAGTTTTGGCATGGCATTTATTCTATCTATCTATTTACAGCCGCAGTCTCGCTTGCTCTAAATCATGCTTTACTAGGGGAGAGATTTCTCTCCCTATCTCCTCTGAGATCCGCTTCCGGATCTCCCTCTTCATCTCCGCCCCCATCTCCACCTTGCTCAACTCCCCCACAGCCCTCGCGCGCTCCTTGCGAACCCTTTCGGGTTCGTCCAGCGGCCCAAGCAGCAGATCCGCGAACCTCCGTAGTGCTGGTGGTTCCAGCACCACCTTCTCAACTACCGCTCTACCGAGGACTTTGTGCATCGCGGCAAATATTGCCGAGGAAATGGCCGTGGGCCTATGCTCTAGCCTTGCTGCCTTGTCCACGAGGTCCAGCAAGCCCTCCACTGCTTTTCCCTCGATCTTAGCACCACGGGCTAAGCCCAGAAGGGCTTTTTCCAAAGTTACGTCCCTCAGGACGTCTCTTCCAGAGTCAATATCCATGGCATTCTCGTCATGGCTTGTTAGCTGATCGACAATGGGCCCTATAATATCAACAACACCGAGGTCTAGGTGCTTTCGGGCACTAGCGACTTGCCCGAGGACTGCAAAGGCATAGGGGCGGTAGGCTTCGTTCTGGCGTTTTGCTTCTCTTACAGAGATCTTCTTGATCTCTTCTCCGACCTCTGCTTTTGACAGAAACTCCTCGGGACCCTTTTCCACGAAGGTAGCAAACGCTTCCAGCACAATTTCTTTGCCTTCCCAGGTCTTGCCAGCCAAAGCTTTCCGAAGCGGCCCCCAGAGCTTCTCGGCTTCTGAGGGGCTCATAGCCTTTCCGACGTTTCCAGTGATGGCTGCTATTGCTTCAGCCACAGTCCGAGAAGCAGTGTACTTTAGCACCCATTGAGGAGAGTCCAGATACTGGTCCACGAGTTCAACGATCTCGTCAAGGTATAGTGACACTGTGTATGACCCGCCGACACGCTCGTTCCAAGTGTCTATGAACACGTTCTTGACATGTTCGCCGCTATCATGCTTGGCCAGGAACACGAATGGCACAAAGGCGGCGGCCAATTGCTTAAACTGGTCCGGCGCGTATTTGGCCACGGCTCGTACAATTTCCCCGGCGATCAGTCGGTGGCTGTCATCTTTGGATTCGAAATAAAGCTTCTGCTTGGAGAACGCAGCAAGCTGGATGACAGCTTCGTCACTAGCGCTGCGCGCCAGGTATCCGGCGCTGCTTGCGTAACTCATATTGACGGTCTCATTCCGGTCCGTTACAAATTTTTGTACAAGCTTCAGAAAGTAATCCGCATGCGGGCGGAAGACAAATACGCGTCTTGTGCTCAAAGATACTAATATTCTGCTGCAGCCCACTTTCGTCGGCATACCAATGGCGGATTTCATGGCGCTCTCGATCTTAGGTACAAGTGCTTTCAAAGATGTTTCATCGAGAAGATCCAGACAGCGCTCCATTGCTTCCATGAGGGGATTGTTGCGTACGCTTGCAAGACGCATGTCATCTATTTTCTGCGTCTCCAGATTGAAGCGCTTGGCGTTAAGATAAACATAGTTGACCATGTCGTGCTCCATGGTGCTAAGGAGTCCGAGCATCTTCTCAATCAAATCTGGGATAAAAGGGCGAAGAGTCGGACCATTGGCTTTTTTGATAATGTCAAGAAGCGCACTCAGGGCGAAAGTGCGGACGTCCTCTGCAGATGACTCCAAGCCTTGGGTGGATAATAGAAAGGGCAGAACGTCTTTTAGCGTGGCCGCAGTCTTCTCAGCGGAGCCACTCGATTCGAGACTTCGAGTAAGGATGCCAGTCAAGGTACGAGCAAGACCAGCAGCGGCAACCCGTACAGAGTCTTTGATGTCGTCCATGACTTTAAAGCAAAGCGACCAAATGTCCCCGAGATACTTTCCATATTTCTCGGCTGGTCTAGCTTGGATGAGATCAGCGATAGCATTACAAGAAGCTTCGCGCGTTCGCCACTCTTTGGTGAGGATACTTTTGAGCAAATCTGCCATGATGGCGTCAAAGTGCTCGTCGATCGTTGCTCCAGGATTCTTCACTAAAGCATGCCAGATGTCGTTCATCGACCTCTGTACATTTGTGTTTGGATCAAAACGATATCGGTAAAGCTTGGGATACAGCTTTGGGTTCTTGGCAAGATAGCCATCCACGCTAGAATCCGAGAGAATGTTGCTAATACCGAAGCGTCCAAAGGCTGCTCTCGTCGACCATATCGAGTTGTTCGAAGCTAAGTGCATGAAGCGGTAGATTAGACTTGAATCGCCGACCTCTGTAGCAAGGTTCATGATATCTCTGTATGTTGTAATGCTGTTCCCATCTCCAGTAGGTAGTGCGCCAGGCTCAAATAACTGTGTTTCCTCGGTGACAGTTCCAGAGGTCTGGGCCCTGTCACTTGAGAAGGAGCTGACAAGATCTTTCACAAGGTCCTCTTTTAACTGCCGGTCGCCATGTTGGTACACCAAACCCAGGCCTCGAGAAGCGGATTCCTGGACGAGCGTATCGCGATCTGAAAGGCAACGCTTAAAAGCAACCTGGCAGGCTGGCAGTCGCTCCTTGAGCTCTGAGCGGTGGCCGCAGTACTGAATGAGGCAGAGTAACCATATGACTGCCGCCTTTTTCAAGGACGGCTTTGTCTGTTGACAATCTGCCAGCGTTGAGTCGATAATATCGGGTAGAGGCGAATAAGCTCGCCTGGGAGTTGCTGGAATAGGCGCATTGACATCAAGCTTTGTGATTAGGGCCTTGGAGTCCCATCCGCAAGCAAGACAACTCAAAGCTTCCCCAACAGCAAATTGAATCTCAGTCTGCTTAAAATCATGGAAATTATGTAAAAGAGTCTGGATAAATTTCAAGCGTGCCTCTTGAATCTTAGGTCGCGCGTCGCCTTGTTCTGCGATAGTGAGATGACCAAGGCACACAATCGCTCTTTCGTTGAATTCATTCCCCGACATTGCTTTCTTTGAGACCAATTCAGCTAAGTCGCCAAAAGACATGTGGGCAGATATGTTTGTTGATGAGACCGCATGAAATAACGATAGTTGGTCAAGTGCGGTCAATGCGCCATCCAGCTGCGTACCATCTGTCGAGTGCTGAATGATATCAAGCACATCGACGAGAAGCTTTTTTTGTTCTTCTTTAAAGTGATTGGTCCTGTAGGCGGTTCCCCTGCGAAACGAAAGCCGACTGAAGAAATAGCCAAGAGCCAGCAATGCTCCGTGGACTTTGTTGATTTGGGCGCCAACAGCCGTTGTGCGAGTTTGACACACACGTTGGAGCTCTTGTACTACATCCATCACTCGTGACTGGTCGCTGTCTTCGTGGCTCGCTATAATGCCAAAACTCTGGGCAGCCAATGCTCTTGTCTGAGGGTCATTTGACTCTGTTTGCTGTATTAGCGTCAGGGCAAGCGGAGTGACGGGAGACAGAAGACGGTTCGAGCTCAAGGAACACATATCGACAAATATCTCGCCACACTGTCGACGACACTCGGCAAACCCTGGTGATGTACCATCAAATTGTTGAAAACCGTGTAGCGAGGCATTTATGAGCGTCAATGCTGCGCCTTTGCCTATGATGTTGGTCCTTGGGTCGAGATGTAACCCGAGCGATACGGCAGCCCTTGCACCAATATCCGTTTCAATTGTCAAATCAACCTTTTGCCCCCAGTCCGGATCGATAGCGACCTGTGGTCCTTCATACGCAGCGAAGGCTTCCACGACTAGGATTTGCCGACAGAACTTTATTGCTGCTGCATACGCTGCTGGAGAATGTTCTTGGACAAGTGCAGCAACGGGGCCGTTCGTCTCTGGTGGCTTGTGGGCATGGCGCAGTACTTCGGGATCCATAACACCAAAGAAAAAGAATGACATGATCCTCGAGAATTCCGGAAATTGTACTTCACTCGAAGCATGCAATTGATCTTTCCCTCCAGGCTGTTCGGTCCAGGATTGATTCATCAAATGCCAGTAAGGATCCAGACCTTTTTTAGCTTCTTCCACAAGCTCATGTCTCTCTTGATTGCCTCGCTTGAGTGCAGCCACATCTATCCATCTTGCAACAACGTCACGATATGGAAGGCAGCGATTGGCAAAGCGGACAGTGATGTACCGAGTGTCCCGGCTGAATGAAGTCTTTCCCGATCTTGCGGCTGCATTGTCGAGTTCTTCATGACCTTCCATTTGTTTGAGAAGAAACTGCCGAAAGTTGTCTACCACGTCTTGATCTTGTATGTGGGAAAAAGCAGTCATGACCATGGACAATGTCTCTTCGAGACTGACGGATGTGCTGCTCCCAGAATTGTCTTCCCTTAGTGATCGGAACAGCCAGCGCAGTAACTCCAGATTTTCTTCCTGCAGCAAGTCTGGTGGTCCAGCCTTCGCAAGCAACCCAATAATCTCGTAGCTAAGACCTCGGAGGGCAAAGTCTTCCTCAGGATGTGCAACAGGCCAACCTTGCGTTTCGATAAAGTCCTTTAGCACATACACGAGTTTGGGTGCTACCGCTTGCACACTCTCAGCGGAACCTCGTCGAGCCAAGAAATTGACATAGCTGAAAATCGCAGATCGTAACTTGGTAGTCTCAAGGCCTGGTTTGGCTGGTCTCCCATTCTGTTCGGTGAGTAGTCCATCTTGCACGAGCTGCATGATCTTCTCCGCGAAAGTAGTACTGAAGACCGATTTGCTGAGAATCGACAGCAGCTTGATACGTAGTGGAGCGCGCACTGGCGAAGTTCCAGGGCCACCAAAGTAGAAACCATAAATTTTGTCTATGAGAGTGTCATCCTCGAGATTGACGTGCGGAAGTGTTCTCCTGATGATATCTTCGCCAATGTCCGCTATCCGAGAATTGGCGTCTGCGGATGCAAATAGGGCCGGGAGGAATCGCTGATCAGGGGTGAACAAATCGCTAGCGAGCCATCGACACAGCATGAATTTCGTTGCTATGAGACTGAGTCCACCCTCGGAATTCTGAGCCCACGTCCCGGCTCGCTCTTCCGGATCCAGAAATGTATACTGGGCCGTACTAAGGCCAGGCGCACTCCTGGTTGGAGATGTATTGAAGAGCATGACATCGCCGAACCGTTGCGCCATGAAATCCGAGTCCTCATGTGAAATTTGGAGCTGAACCTGGAGTTTTTGATCTTCGTTCGATGCTCTCGGGGGCAGGGTGTATTGGCTCATCACCCTGAGGAGGAGGTTGAACGCGTGCGATCCATGAGATGGAGATGACAGGGAGTCCTTGGCGATTCCTCGCACAAGATCAGGCAGCAGATCGGCCTGCTCAGATTTGGACAGCCGGGCGAGGCCTTGCTGGATATATCGAAGATCGAGCTGTCGGATGAGTGGCTTATGCGAGTGTTCTTTGAACTGCTTTACCAACGCCGCGACAGGGAGCTTGATCGTAGGTAGCTGAACGCGGATGCTGATATGTTGACAGACTGAAATAACCTTGTCTCTGACCGAGCGATGCTCGGATGCTAGCTTGAGGAGCAACGGCGCAAGATAAGTGTGCAGAAGATCCTGTAATTTAGCGTCTGTATCCGCCAGAGCAATTCTGAACTCTACTTTGCCCACAAGCGACAACTCTCTGGCTTCCGAAGATTGCTGAGTCGAAGCCATTTTGGTATTTCGGAGAGCTTAGTGGCCAGGGAGAAAGATATCTTCCCGAGAAAAAAGGCAATGACTTCAGCCGCTTTGAAAAAGGACTAGCTGAACAGCAGCAAAGTGTAAATCATGAAAGTAGGGTATCTTGAACTCTGTGAAGTGAGGAACGCCAAGTTATGGAAGGAGAGGGGTGAGCACAATGGAGAGTTCGGACATGCTAAAGGGAAGTGTCTGCTAGATAATACTTGTGGTCACACATTTAGGCGGGCATTGTTGACGAGGCGCGCTCACGCGAATTGGTACGACACAACATCAGGCAAGACGGCGAGGATACGCGACCAGGCAGTGATGCGTACGCAGACGTGGCAACCTGCAGCCATCTGCTCAAGTGATATCGAAGACCAGAGGCAAATACTGATGACGTTAGTAAAGCAGAGCCTCAATGCCACCGGTGCTTCTAGTCTCTCGCTTATCTAAAATGCAGGTACAACATGAAGACTGACTCGTGGCTTTCATGCGTTCCCGCAGTGATCGACGCAGTCATGGATTATTTGGACAAACACAACATTCTCTAATGCAGTGTCAGGGCCCCTCAAACAGGCGAACTTGGTTTCCTTCACAACAGCTCAAGCTACGACTTCGGAAGATTTCGTCCGTGCTACCTACTTTGATGCCCCCGGGCCTTTCCCCTACCTAATATTTCCACTAACATACAAGTCGGATCGAGTCACTGATCGAATTCATGTATTCTACAAGGAAGAATTATAGCCAGCGTATCGTAGTCGGATATCGCTCTGATGGTTGACGGTATATTGTACAAGTCGTATGCTACCTCTTCGCTTCTATCAACTCTAAGAACCACACTGACATCACTCCTGCATCCTGTCCCCTTCCGGCTTCGCCTCTTCTTCTTCATCCTCACCCTCCAGAGCCTTCTTAGCCAGCCTCTCGGCCTCTTCCCGTAGTGCTGCTGGTACCTCCTGATGCCGACCCTTGGTTGGTCCATCGAGTGCGCTGACCCAAGTCATCTCGAGCTCAAAGTCCTTGTCCTTGCTATCTTCGTGTGCGACGTAGATGATACGGGCTGCCTCCTTCACCCCTTGTTCCAAAGAGATTCCCCCTTCAGCAAGATTCAGCTTTTCGAGCTCAGCTTTTGCTGCCTGTCTGCCTTTGCCCGTAGCCGCACCATAGTAGCCCTTGCCTTTGTCAGCTGAAATAAGCATGGATGTCGACGCAGTTTTAGACTGACCCAATATAATCCACTGGGCTCAATCATATACAAGTACGGGCCACCAGACTTTGCACCCTCTGTCTTGCCTCCGGCTCCGGCCTTGGGCCCGGACCCAACCTGACCGTCCACTCCCAGCTCAGCCTCAGAATCCCAGCCACCGACGATCGCCGTCACACCGAAAGGTCTTACACTTGAGTACAGTGTATAAGCTTGGACGTAGCCACCCATGCGATCGGCAAGGGACGATGTGGGTATGGGTGATTTGTAGATGCTCCGCCATTGTGCAGCCTCATCTCGGGCGCGAGAGACAAAGTGACGACCGTCGGGTAAGAGTCCGGCGGAGACGACGCCCATGTTGCGGTCGACAGTCGCTATCCGCTTATTTGCATCTTTCTTGAGTAATCGGCTGTAGATGAGCTTCTCGAGCGCGAGCACGACGCCGTCCTTGCACCTTATGCCGATCGCCGTCCCTCCATTCTCGACTGCTTTGACTGCATATTCTACCTGGAAATTTCGACCATCGGGAGAAAAGACGGAGTTGGAGAGATCGTAGCCCGTGCCTATGGATGTCTAGAAGAGTGAGCTTTGATCAGTTGTCACTGACAGTACAAGCCTTGGAGAATGTTTCCCACGAGCGTTGCACACAGGGTACTTACCATGGCGAGGAGGAGTTTGCTGATGAGAAAGGTTCGAATGCTAGAGAAATTATCAAAGGGGGCTCGTTCACGGGAATGGCAGAGGAGACGGAGCTGTAGTAGCTGTAGGCTGTCACGACGATGCGCGTCTTAGAGGTGTCAGCCACGTGTGGCTGCATTCAGTCTCCGAGATTTTGCCGGATAACATCTTGTGGCGGTGCGTGATTTTGGGTTCCCATCCCCTCGATAGTCATCACCATCATATTTCTATTTAGGTACTTAATCAAGACGCATTCGGTAGTGAACGCACGGGTGGCTAGTCAAATAAAAAAGCAAAAACCAAAAAAAAGGATATGAAAATCAACATCACAAGCAGGTGTAGCTGTGCGTGTTCGCTACCAAAAGGCTGTCCCAGCAAAGAATCTGTGCTTTCGCGTCGACCCACTTTGAAATGATATAATAGTGGGTGTACTTGCAGTCACCACTGTTGCAGTCACGGTGAAAGAACGTCAAATACCCTGAAAGGTCGAATGCAAATGAACCATAGTCAAGGTTCGTTGAATATTCTAAGGTACCTTAGGCATACTAAAACGAAAGGGTATCTGAAACATAAGACGCCGTGCTGGACGAACCCATTTCAACAAGATTTGATAGGGTTCCCCAATACAACGATCCTCGAAGAAAGAAACAACAAATTCCATATGCCAACAATTTGCTCATTTGGAAGAAAAAATCACGCTCAGCTAAATGCAAAAGGCCGATTGCACAGCCAACAGAATGGTATTCTCGGCCAGGGGAAAAGGGGCTGGCCTAAATGACCGCCGTAAGATGAGAAGGGCATGTCTCGTAAAAGGAAGGCAGAAGACCCGGTCGACGTTGCATCTCTCCCAGGCCCCTGCCCCCCAGATCGTGCCCTGATTCTCGCGGAAGTCAAGACTGGAAAGAAGTGTCGTTCTTCGTCCAACACCCACACCTGCCCCATCCTTCGTCTTTCAAAACATCGTCAAATCAGCTCGAAAAGAAATCTGAAAACCGCAAACCTAAATTTACCGCCCTCATCATTCGTGATAAAACGTGCTCTCCTCTCCAACTCGTCGGAGACTGCTCATGCTGCTCTGGCGCCTGCCCCCCGCAGACGCCTCCCGCTGCGCGGCCATCATATTGACCATCAGCATGCCGCTCTCGCGCCGATTGCGCTTCTCCAGCGCCTTCAGCCGCTCCGCGCTCTTCTCCGACACCGCTGGTGGGGCTGTCGCCAGCGCGCCGTTCAGGCTGCCGTACCCGTTGTCTTGGTACGCGTACGACGGCTGCATCGGGATGAAGCCGGTGGCGCCGAGGCCGAGGCCGCCGGAGGAGTCGGGGTCGGTGCGCGAATTCGAGCGCGAGTGCGAGGCGGAGTCGTCTGGGGTAGAGGTAGAAACAGAGGAGAATAGCGGGGCAGGGGTAGCGACGGGGTACTGATCGGAGGGGAAGGAAGAGTTGTAACTTGGAGTGGGAAGGTCGGAGAACATTTGACGGCGGGGGGAGCGGATGCTGTCATGAGAAGGAGGTTCGACGGCGACTTCCTTGATGGGGGACTGAGCTTCGTCGATAGGGTCGCCAAAGATGTAGTCGTGATCGGAAAGCAAGAGGGAGATCAGAGGAGCAGGGATGTTGAGGGTAGGTGCGAAGACAATGCCAACTGTATGAATTAATTAGTACAAGTCTCTCAAACACTTCTCAGGTAAGATCGAACTTACCGTTGCGAACGCCCATTTTGTTGACCTCGGCGTTGTTCGTAATGACTAGTAAGTAAGAGGAAAGTGCCTTGAGAAGCTCGAAGTTCACAGTTGGTAGACGATGGACCAACACATTGCAAGCCGTGACTTTCTTTTGCTTCTCGTCAAAGTCTATTTCATGTCAGTCCATCACCACATGCTACCACAGTTTCGTTCTTACCAAGTGCTTTGAGGAATTCCAAATGGAGCTCGCGAGTCAAGATCGAACTGGGCAGTTCCCTCAGATACAGCTTCAAGAGAGAAGCAACAGCATGAATGTCATAGTAGGGTCCCTCCATGAGTCTGACATCGCCCTCGGTATTGAATCGCTCGCGCAATGCCTTGATCACCAAGTTGGATCCACTGAGTCTGAAGATGCCCTCTTCATTGGCCGCATTACGCTCGATCAGATACTCCAAGCAGCGGTATACCACAGCAGGCAAGTTGACATCAACATTGTCAGGCGGGGAATAGTATACAGCCTCTGAAAGCGGCGCGCCAAACACGGCACGAACCTGACCAGAATATTGGTGGTGATGATGTTGGTGGTGCTCCGAAGCATGGTGATTATTAGAATGGCCTTGGACGTTCCCGGCAAGAGTCGCGAAATCGGATGAGACTCTTTGCCGAAATCCGAAGATGCTTCGCTTCTTTGGCTCTTTCTCCTTGGCTGTCTGCGGCTTATTGCCCCATACCAAGTCATCAACAATCTTTGCAGCATTACGTGGACCCGAAATTACAGGATAGTTTCCCGGAGCAATGGGCGCTACACCTAGATCGGGAGATTCGCTCTGCATTGGAGGCGAGGGAGTACCTTTGGGTCCAACCATTCTGGGTGCTTCGGCAGCAACCGTGTCTTCATAGTGAAAGGCTCGGATCTCGTTGGAAGGTCGAGAAAGACTTGACTGACGTGTTTGTCTCGAAGATGAGGGCCGGTCGTTGTGCTGCTCTTTGGGGAGGGTGGGCGATTTTGGACCTTTTTGCAGTTTGCTTTGCGACTGCTTTGAATTATGGTTCTCTTCTTGGTAGTCCACATAAGTCATGAGAGCATCAACCCACGAATCCCTCTCTTCGTCGCTCTCCGCGCATAACACATGCCGAACCAAGCTAGACGAGTCTTTCCTCTTTGGTTCCAGGATAAGAAACGCGTGACGATATTGGTTGTCCACATCCTCATCATGAGAACTCGGAGACTGATTGGCTTGGTGAGATGATTGTTTCCCAATTTGTGCACCTGGCAACTTGATTGAACCAAGATGAGCACCACCAGGTGCCTCAAAATAACGAAGCTGCGGACCATCCAAGACAAAGTATCTGGCTTTCCAGCCACCAAAGTTCTTCCCGCGTTTAGTAAGGTACCCATCCTTACGAGCTCTACCGTCTTGCGTCAGCGATATTGAGCTTTTTGATTGTGAAGCCGCTCCGGGAGCCCCGTCAATCAAAAGAGTGTTGCGGTGATCTTCCTCTTCCACGCCAATCACATCAGTCGACAAGAACTTGCAGACGTTAAGTGCGGCTTGTTCCTCAAATGGTGTCTCCAACAATTTGCGAAAGTACGTATTGAGAGCCGCTCTCCGCGCATCAATCTTGGCTGGTGCGTGTCCATTGAAGAGAGCTCGGTCTGGCAACTTTTCTCTGAAGGATGATGAAGACTTAATTTGCTGATCAAATGCTGGCAACGCAAGGATGGTCTTCTCTACCCTCCACAGTTGTCGACCATCAGATCTTGCATAGATACCGAGCGTGAAAACAGGGTCTTCTTCCGGCTTTGGCGCAATGAAGCTTGCGCGAGACGGTTTCAGACGTGATGAATAGACCCGCACATGAATTGCTGGAAGAGCAGGCGGGGGAACGAGCAGACCCGGGTAGTTGGCGGAAACAAATCCTGTAAAGACGTGCTCACCGGGCGTGTCGGTAAAGTTCGAATCCTGCCTGTCAAGTGCGGGAGATTCTTCGGGGGTATCTGGCCTTAATCGATCAGCTATCGACGCCTGTTCAGCTTGCTTTTGGTATTGCTCGGCTCTCGCAAGATGGGGAGAGGCAGATGACAGGGGAGAGTTCGGAGGCATGGGGATTGGCTGTTTAGGAGCGCGAGGCGAGAGGGGCATCGTGTTGTTTACGGGACGTGGCGAGGTTGGTGGGGATACGATCGATTTTTGGGGCATGCGCGGTGTAGGAGAGTTCAATGGCCGATCCCCAGGTCGAGGGCTGGTGGGAAGTCCCGGACTCGCCAGTGGTGAGACAACATTGCTCCGTTGTGACGGTGCATCGGAACTTGCAGGACTAAGCAGCGCCGAAATGGATTCTTGATTTGGATGGACTGCGCCGTACTTGGGTATAGTCGGTGACGAAAGGTTTCCATCTGAAGGCCCACTACCAGAACTGCTCAAGCCGTTTGATTGCGGACTCTTCACCTTGCTTTGGCTCTTGCCGCTCTTGCTGCCTTTGCTGGGTTTCTTCTTGAGCTTTGCGGATTGACTGCGCGCTTCCTCTTCTGCAAACGCAAGTGCTTCCCTCTGCTGATCATCTTCCTGCCTCGTTTTCCGCCGACCTCTATCTTCAAATATGGGCATCTCTTCAACTTCCAGAATATCATCATATTCAGACTCGGAATCGATAGTGTTGCGGTCATTGGAGGCGGCGTGAAGGTGACTGCTGACCCGATTAGGATGAGATAGATCTAATGGCGCTGGAGGACCCTTTTTGGGGGCCGGACTTGGACGCTCAGCGGGACTAGGTGGAGCTCCCAGAGTGGGCGTTGCTTGGGTAAGTGACACAGTCGGAGGCTGTGCAAAAGTATCTCGTTTTGGAGTAGTAATGACATCTTGACCAGGTGTATAGGAATCTCCGCGCGAGTGTTTGGAGCTGGAATTGTCCACCAAAGCCTTCTCATCTTGAGAGTCTTTTCTGGATCCAACATCTTCAGAGTATTTGCGTTCATCACGAAGGTCCTTTGGCGAGACAGAGCTGGTAGACTCAACGTCCTGCGCGTCTGCCCCCAGAGCAGCGGTTTTCAGGATTTGCGGAGAAGGCGTCGCCTCAGGGTTGTGACTGGGGCTTGACGTGGCAGAAGATCCAGAAAGTAATGTCTGTAGACCCGAAATGGTATCCCTACTCTGATTCGAGGAAATAGTGCCGAGTGACTGGTCGCTCAGCATCGAAGACGGAGTTCCATCGCGCCGCGAGACTCCATCTGCTGATGGCGGCGACCGTGCTGCGGCTGCCAAGTGCTCCTTGAGTTTCTTGCGATACTTTTCCTTGTCCTTGAGAGCACGATCCAGATCTTTGTTGAGACCGAGGATCATTGCTCGCTGCTTCTCCACCAGCCGCCATAGCTGTGAGTCCCTTGCTTGTGCAGCCTGTTTGTCTTTGATTAGATTATGTATTAAGCTCTCGGCCGAGCCGGCCGCGACGATCATGCTTTGCACATCTGGCGGAGTCGAGGCCGTCGTGTCTTGCGACGACTTGTACGAGTGCGAACCGTTCGACTGCATCGAATGCGAGGCGTTGGAGGAGACTGCGGAGGCAGCGGAATCGATGGAGGCATTCCGT
The DNA here is from genome assembly GCA_021031095.1 of Bathelium albidoporum. Classification (NCBI taxonomy): domain Eukaryota; kingdom Fungi; phylum Ascomycota; class Dothideomycetes; order Trypetheliales; family Trypetheliaceae; genus Bathelium; species Bathelium albidoporum. Next base: position 20,921 of record JAGFVP010000255.1, on the reverse strand, counting down.
GGGGGTGCGATGGGGCGGGGATCTGGCCGACTCGGGCGCGAGACCGCAGCAGCCATGCTGGTGGGTGATGCAGGAGGGGCAGCGTCCTGCTGTGAGGACGGGAGTGGAGCAGAAAAATTTCTCAATTGCGTTGTAGACCTCGCCGGCAGAAAAGGTTTGGCTCGCGTGCCACTGGCCGTGGACCCGTCGCTGCCTCCCGCCAGAGGTCCTTCACCAGCCAAAAGCGCATCCAGGCGCTCTCGTGGCGAACGAGGTGCTTCACGTGCCGACCAAGAAGGTGAGATGGGAGAACGGGGAGAAGGAGAGGAGGCCGGCACGGCAAAGCTGATGCTTCGTGGGCTGGCCGAGGACAGAGTAGGACTGTTCAGGTTCTCCCCGGAGGTGCTCGACGTCAGACTGGCCTGAAGCGGGCTAGGTATCGGTCTGCGGGTCGTGTTTCGCGGATCTGGACGAGTGATGTACAGCTTAGTGGGACGGGGAGTGGCCGAATCGTTGGAATTCGTTCGGAAACTTTCTGGACGAGAGGAAGGAGCTGGGAGTGTCGCTGTTGTCGCATGATAGGATTCCAAATGGGAGAGGGATTGCTGGCCAGACATGGCTCCTCAGGCCCCCGTGCGACGCCCGCAAAGCACCCAGCGAAGGGCCACTGGCAGCGTGTCGCCACGAATACGGGACTGGACGGAGCCAGCTGTGACAGAGGCCCTTTGTGACGACCAATGCGCGATGGTCGCGCTCTGAGGGTTTTGAGGGGCAGACCAGCAACCCCGGGAATTAATTAGACTCGTTTCGCCCAGCGCTTAACGTCAGGGAGCACGGCGCATGACATAAGTCCCGGGAATGCTGAGTGGCCGCCGATTTGGCACCAGACGCCGACTCTTAGGGATGGCTCTTGGTGCAATGCACACAATGCGGCGGCCAGCGCGATGTTGGTGGAGGTGCAACGAAAGCAGACAACAAAGTTAAGAGCACCAAAGCAGGACGACGGGCAGACTAAGATAGCAGACGGCGACGGCAGCAGGAAGCAGCGGAAGCCAGCTAACTAGAAGCAACCTCAGCCACGGATGCCGTCTGCACACAGCAAGCGGATGGGGCACATCCGGGGGAGCAGAACAGGGAGGGAGGGCTAAAGGGCTAGGGCTAGGGAGCGACAGAATCACACTGCATCCAGAGCGGACGTGAAACGCATCTTTTGTCTCGTGCGGTCAAGCAGAGCAGAGGCTAAGGTACTGCTAATCCTCTTCGCCCTGACCCTGCATTCGCAGCCGGTAGCAAATCAGCCTCGGTGCTTCGCTGCTGGGCGCTGACCGATGATTGCCTGTGGCTCTTCCACCTTGAGCGTAATTACCAGGGGTTCCTGTGCTGGAACTGCTCCAGAGGGCATACCACTCCCTATTCCATCCCGCTCCTGGTCGTTCGTGACTTCAATGACCGCTGCAACGGCACGATCCATCCATGGCCGCGCAAGCTCTCTCCCCATTGTGGAGAAGAAGCCATCCTTCGTGGCCGTCCGTAAGCGAAACAAAAAGCCCTGCTCAGCACCTTTTCTGGGACACCGATGTGTCGTCGACCAATGGAGAGACGACCCAATTGGGACAAGCGAACGATGGCGACGCCGCAAGCGAGATATCCGAGTCATCTGATGGTGTTGGACGCGGGGAATCATGAGCTTTGCCCGCACATCATCCCCTAATATCATCCCTTTTTTAAGCTGGACGGACGGTTATGGACCGAGCAGTGCGCCGCGGGATGGAGGTGCAAGACGACGCGACACCACAGCGACATTTGACTGGCTGGCGCCACCACCCTCCGCGCCTCTCTGGAAATTTGTTATCAGAGGTACTACGGTTGTTACAAGTGGCGGTAATCTTTGATGGAGCGCTGCCCATGTGCACCGTGATGGGTTGAAGCAATGTAATTGATCAAGACGCAGACCATATTGCCAGGATGGAGGACGCACGAATTCAAGTGCGTCCAGCTTTTCTGCTTCCCGCTGTTGCCGGCGTCAAGGAGACAGCGCGGTCTTTGCGGAGGAGCGTGTGCCCCTGAAAAGCAAGGCTCCCCCGGTCTTCGAAACAACCCCCAATCCTGCCGGGCGGCTGTGGCGTCCGCATGTGCACTTGTCTTGCCGGCCAGACTTCCGGATCAGAAAGCATTCAGGCCCATCATTGGCACTGTCTCCCTCCTGCCGCGCAACGGTCTGGCCTTCCGATTGAATGTTCCATGCGCAACGGGGATGCATCTAAATCTCCCGATGCCACCGTTCCTGCATGATCATCTATGCAACTTCGTTTTGTGCAGGTAGGTTTAGTCGATATCATGCCATTTATCAGCCTCCACCGCCGATGCTCAAAAATTCCTGGTCGCTTGAAATGCCATCAATCGGTCGTTTGGGAGTGAGATCGTCGTAGGGAACCATCCCGGTCATTTCATGTCTTTCCGAAGGTGCTCTGAGCTCTTGCCAGCTGTTCCTGTTTTCATACCGGTACCCTGCCGACGTTCGAGGGCGCGGGGCTAAACTAACACGGTATGCTACTGATGATGGAGAGGCATCCCGTCCCAACCTGGCTCGAAGCACTTATCTCTGGAGCTGCTTCTTCTGGATCTGATCGGAGAGCGGGATCAATATAGATCTAGATGGATCAGGACAGATCCGTTCTTCGAGATGGTGCGCATCAATCCAATTCTTGCCTCTCAAATGGGACGGAACATCCTCCGACATTGTCATCCATTTGGAATCCTTCCTTTTGAGATCTGCTAGTCTCGACAAGGACGCTAGTGCATTAAACCTTGACGCCACGCTGTATTATCACTTTATCCAAGGGACGAATCATCCGTCCAAAACGCATCAAACTAGACGTCTGGTCCACCACTGCGATACACACAAGTGAATCGATTGATGGATGGACGCAAAATAGATCCTCAGGTCGTATTGCGCATTTCACATGTTACGTTGATCCAAATCTCTTCTTGTTGTAGATGAGTACCTAGCTGGAAAAAGCAGGTCCTGAGTATCTGGCCAGCTGACCTTCAATCTTCTTCGGGGCGCAACTCCGCGCCCTCTGTCAGATGCAAGATTGAAACCAGCCCGTTTCGCGGCAAGAAGAAAGGTGCAAGTACATCTTTCGCCTTTCGTGTACGTGGTGTACCGTTCAAAATGAGCAGTAGTGAGCAGGGTTCATGAATCGAGTCTGACAACGTAGGATGAGCCTTTTTGGCTGTATCTACCGAGTTAGCAAGGTTCAATCAATGCGAAGAACACGGAGGGCGGAGTAACTTGAAAGCAATGAAGATCATTCAGACCGCATGTTCCCCTTCAGAGAATCTGCTCATGCTCGAGCCGTGTTGCTTTTCTATTACGCCTTTGGCAAATACCGTTATGACATAGACTTTCCGAGAATAAGTGAGGTTTTGCTGTCAGTGAACTTTCTTCACGTTTGAGCTACTGGTCTTTGAGGAGCCTGTTCGATCTCATCATCTGGAATGCACCTGCTGATCCAAGTGGCCGTACACTAGCGACTGTCAGATATCGCAAGTTTATGACAAGCAACGCGTCTTTCCTATCGTATCGTAATGATGGTAATAGTTCTGACTTCGTGGTCTGAAAAGGGTAAACCCTAGATTCGGACCGAATAGGTCAGCATTCCTTGATATCGTCTGAATGACAAGGGTGCATTTGTCTATTACCTTGCTTCCTTTCATCCGGTATGTTCGCATTCTGTTTCTACACGAAACACTTGGAATTAGGAAAGTTTGAGGAGCATACACATCCAGGCAGTGTTGACTTCTTTCAGAAAAATTTGGCGCCACAGTAATATACGCATGGGTAATTATTGTAGTGTTACAACTGCAAGACTCAAATTACTGTATTTGACACATATTTCCTAGAATTACTGCTACAAAAGTCGCTATGCTACAACGTTGGCAACGACATTGACGGCCGTTTGAATTAGGATGACACTAAACATCTTCCCCACACACATATGAACGCCTATGTATCCTTCCAATTCCATCCCATCCCTATGCAAAGAAGCACATGGCCTTCGCGTAAGAAGCAACGTAGCCCAACCCTTCTCTATTGTGACAGAGGAAACGGTAGTCCCGCCCATCTCACCGCAACCGTAGTATCCTCGTTTCCTCTAGGCCTTTTAAATGGAAAGTTCAGCCACCGCTCTATAAGCCTTTCATCCCCGCCCCACTCCCCTCTAAAGCCCCATCAAAACCGCTCCCTCGGCCCGTTCCCATGATTCTCAAACAAGTCCTCCAAATACGCGCTCGGCGCCCGCCCCGCCGTCCACGCCCCACTACTCGGCCGCGCCCCAAGAGCCTCCTCCCCCCTGACTCTCCGCTGTCCACCGCCCTGCTGCCCGCTCGGCCCCGGCGCCAAAGCTGCACTGCTGTTATTATTCAGGTCCAGGGCGCTGCCGCTCGGGCTTGAGTACGGGTTCGACAGACGGCGCGAATGGCGAGCCGCCGCAGCGGCGGAGAGCGTGCCACGACTGGGCGGTAGCGATGGCGAGTCTGGGGGCGACGGGCCCGTGCCCCCCGTGAGCGCACCGAGCGAGGTACGCGACGAGCGCGAGGCGCCGTGGTGGCCGAGATGCGTGCTCGCGTTGCCGCCTGCCGCCTGCGCCGCGCCGGCTGCATAGTAGCCCGCGGGCAGATACTGCGAGTTGCGGTTGCCGGCTCCGGCGGAGGATAGCCCCGCCCCGGCCGTGGGCGAGAAGAAGAGGCTGCTCCGCGGTGTGTGGCTCTGGCTGGGTCGGCCGACACGATCGGCAGCGCCGCTCCCGCTGTTTCCACCACCGCCGCCGCCACCTCCTCCCCCTCCTGCACCCGCGCCTCCCTTCTCGCCGCTAATACTCCGGCGCCCAGCCCCGAAGCCGAGCGGCTCGAGCGAGAGCATAGAGCCGCCAGGCAGGGAGCTGTAGAAGCCAGCCCCTGGCGGGCGGAGCATGGCTTTTGCGTCCTGGGCGTCAGCGTGGCGGGCAGCGCGGCGGACGGAGCGGTGCAGCGACCAGGCGACGAGGCCGCGCCAGGCGAGCACGCAGGCGCCGAGGAAGCCGAGGATGGCGCCGACGCAGATGAAGACGGTGCCCTCGGGCAGCGAGGACTTTTGCATGAAGGGCGCGCGCGACGTGTCTGGGACGATCATGGTGGGAATGCCGGCGCCGGCGACGGTGGGCCCGGAGCCGGTGATGGAGAAGAAGGAGGCGCCGCCGGAGGAGGTGAGCGAGGGGGCGGAGGTAACGGTGAGGGAGGAGGCGGAGGAGGCGGTGGTCGATGCCGAGTTGGAGCTGCCTGTGGTTGTAGCGGCAGAGGACGAGGCGGTGGAGGATGGCGTGCTACCAGAGTTTGTAGGTGACGATCCACTCGAAGCAGAAGAGTGGGAGGAGAGACCGGGCAGTGTGGCCGTAGAGAGATTGGGGAGATCGGTCTGTGCGAACGAAGGGAGGGCAAAGAGAGAGATGAGGAGGAGAGCCTGAGGTATGCGGTGATTCGCCATGTTGATAGCCGACGACATTGTTTGTCTTCGACTGATGTGTGGTAAGGCTGTCCTCACCATGGGCAGCCACCCCCCTTGGCTTCAGAGGGTGAGAGGACAGTCGGCAGACGACAGCGTATAGTACAGCGAGTGAAGTGTCTCCGGAGAATTGGATAGAGTTAGGCAGGGGTTTGGAGGAGATGCGTTAGCCCGTATCCGCCCAAACGAGTGAGGGAGATCAGGTTTGTGGGAGAGGTCGTGCAGGCGGGAAGGGGAAGATGTTGTCCCAATGAGGCTCGGCCAGGCCTTTGTTGTAAACCGCGCTAATCTCTGCCGAGCAACCGACAGGGGTCGAGGCAACAACGGATCATCTTCGGCTAAAATCGAGCCGAGGGGTTTGATCGATTTCGCATCATTTTGATGGTAGTATTATGACACTCGACCATTACAATGGGCATTGCTAAGAAGAATCGCAAATATGCCGTGATGAAACATGTCATCAGCCAGCGCGACTCCCGTCTCAAGAAAAACGAGCTCAAAGGGGAAGAGGCAGTCAAAAAGAAGCAAAAAGGCGACGATATTGTTCGAGAAATGTATGCTCCTTCCACTACGCCTTACACCAGCACTCACCATCGCATCTTCCAGCCCTCAACAACCCTCAGCTCTCTTCTTTCAATACAATACCGCCCTTACCCCACCCTACTCTGTCCTCGTGGACACGAACTTCCTCTCCCACACCGTCCAGCACAAGCTTGAGCTGCTCCCCACTATGATGGACTGCTTGTACGCCAAGTGCACCCCGGTTATAACCTCGTGTGTAATGGGTGAGCTCGAGAAGCTGGGTCCCAAGTACCGAATTGCGCTGCGAATCGCACGCGACGAGCGCTGGGAGCGGCTGCGCTGTGACCACAAGGGCGTGTATGCGGATGACTGCATTTGCGATCGTGTGGTGAAGCACCGGGTGTATATTGTTGCGACAAATGACCGCGATTTGAAGCGCAGAGTGAGGAAGATACCGGGTGTGCCGATTATGAGTGTGGCGAGAGGGAAATATGTGATTGAGCGGCTGCCGGATGCGCCTGAAAAATAAAGGGACAGATGTGGTACCGTTGGAAGATGGAACACTAGATTAGCTATGGACATTGCATGGCGAGGCGTTGGAGGGAACCAATCTGCATTTGAGGCGTAGAAGTTACCATGGATCTTTCTGCTTAAGAGTCATGAACAAATCGGAATCATATTCTACATAATGAGAGTCGTAACAACAGACTAAGAAAGTATTAATGCATAGAGGAAATCTTAAGCATATCCAGTTTCCTCCTAAGTCATAAAGCTCAATGATCCCGTCTTTTCATACATCGTCGTACATTCTCAAAAAGGAAAAAAACGTCTTTCTCCCAACTCCACGTTCTCACCACCAGCATCAAACACCCAAGCCCAAAGTCCTCTAAATCGCCAACTCATCCAACAGCGCCGCCAACCCAAAAATCGTCCCCAGTTTCCCCGCATTCCTCGCTGCAGTGCTCGACCCCAGCCCCGTCATACTCTTCCGTAGGGGATCCTTCTCCACCGACCGGCTCTTGCTCCTGTCACTCCCGGTCTTACGCCCACTCCGCGCTCGGTCCTTGCGTCGTCCACTCCCATCGTCGTACCCGCCATCGTCCGAGCCATCCTCGTAGCTGACGCGGCGGGCCGAGCGTCCGGAGCCGACTTGGATGCGCGGCGGCTGGCCGGGCGGGGCAGCGCCGCTGACAGGCTGGTAGAATTCGGGGCTGAGGGTCTGTTGCGATGGCGAGCGCGGCGTGTTGGTGCTGCTGTAGCGGAATAGCTGGGGTCCAGGAGGGGGTTCGGGGGATCGGACGGCAGGGGCGGGTGCGGGTGCGTTGCTCGTACCACGTCGGCTGGGAGGAGAGGGCTGCCAGGGGGGTGGATTGTTTTGCGGGGACGTTGGCTGAGAGCCGGGCACGCGGCGTTGTCGGTAGATTTGGGCGCTTTGGTCGACCATACCCTTTATGTCGGGCAAATCCAAGGGGCGTTGGATGCTAAAATACATTGCGCCGTCTGAACCCTTCTGACCGTCCACACGAAAAGTAGTGTAGGGATAACTTCGCGCCTCGATTGCTTCTCGACAGATCCACGAAGAGCTCACCTCGGTCCGCACTTGAGGATCACTGAATATTTCTGCGCCCGGATTGGGCATATTTGTGTTGGTCAAATTTCCATCCACAAAGTCCCAGTAGTAGCCGCGCAGACGGATACGCCAGGGAATGCCTAGGTTGTTACGTTCGCCATTATGTGCCGACTTGTGGTATAATGGATCTGCATCATTCGCCGAGAAGATGCGATGAGCTTGAGGACGATTTTGGACACTTGCTTTGGGATATTGAGTTCGAGGCTGTTGTGGCTGGATAGGTGATGTGGGTGACGTTGCGGCACGCGAAACGGCCGCATTTGGCGGATGCTCTTTGGTGGCGGACGGAAAGGTCTTTGTAGTCGGATTGAAGCTATTAGGAGCTCGCAGAAAGGCGTTCGGGTCGGTATCCAGCTCGAAGATCTACCGAAGTTGAGTCAGTTTTCTATAGAAAGGTACGCAGAATGACTCACTGTAGATTGGGTACTAAACCTGCTTGACGGTGTTTCGTCTTCGCTATCAGACTCGACGCTCGGATTCTGGTATAGCGAAGGCTCGGCATTAAGGTGTGCGCTTCTCAACTTGACGGGTTCTTGTGGTTCGGGCTGACTAGCAATTCTGCGGAGGGACGGTTTGGGTTTTCCTTGCGGATTCTGGACTGCAAGGCTGTCTCGAGATTCATAATATGTAGGGGGCCGATCTATCATTGTCCACTGCTTCAATAGCTGATCTGCCCAAGGCAATGCAATCTTGAGGACATGAGCCACGCGTTCGCTCTCCGCAGAACTGGTGTAGACCTTTTCCAGGGATTTTTCTTGATACAATTCCAGCCCTGCAGGCTTCATTTCCGTGACAATCGATGCCAACTTTTCGTTCGCGGGGACCACAGATTTCTCGTTTGATGTGTCTTCCTGCTCACTGATTTGGTATTCGCCGTAGAGCTCCGTAGCTTTATACAATGACAGCTGCTGATCAATGACCAAGCTTTCGAGCTGTGCCTTTTGACTCGTGACAGTCTCGGTATCATCGAAACTGGTGGATGCTGCGGATGATGTGCTCATTCGCCTGAATATCAAGCTCGTCAGTGACACCGGTTCCCCTTCAAGTACACGCGTTGCTCTACTGCATTACCTTGATATATCAGCTATCCTTGCTGTTTGTAACGTCTGCATCATGACAGCCAGTGTCAATTTCAAGCTGTCCAGATGCGCAAGCACGTATTCAATTCTCGGCTTTTTCACCGTCCATCGAATCTTCTGCAGCCGACTCAGCTCCATGTCGTCTCCCTCCCAGCCGCATTTCTGCAGCATGGACTGGAGCTCGCCAAAGACGCTGCCGCATTGCTGGATAATCTCCTGCACCGTTTCTAGGGCTTCGGCGCTATGGATGGGCTCCTGTGTCCTATCTTCTTTGAGGGCAATGCCAATCTGCTTCAGCATCAAGCAGAAAAGGTTGACGCCCTTGGCAACGCGGCTTAGGTCGGTGGTCGCGCTGGACACGGTAGAGGCGAGCTTGTAGAAGGAAAAGGAAAGCTTGGTACCCAGACCTACGATCTGCACAACCGAAGCTGCGATGCCCAACTCCGCCATGATGCACGGCTTGGAGTCTGGGAAGACACGGTTCGGTTTACATGAATGCAAAGGAAAGAGTGGGGCAATGTGGCAATGGCAAGACGAGGTGAATAGAAAAGGGGCAGATCGGTATCTGCTCGAACAGTGAGGGTGATATAATCCTTGCCTGCGTAGGAGTACAGTTTAAGAAAGAGCCTCAGCCTTGTGGTACCCCCACCACTCTACGCTCTGGCGTACTCGACCCCAGATCAGAGTGCATATCAAGGCCGTCCATGTTTGGGGTCCATTGCCTGCAGCATTAAGGAGCCTTGGGGAAGACGGACGAATGACGGCATAGATGGTCGATCCAGAAGCGGGATCAACGTTCCAGGACTTCTCGGCCCGCGAAGTGCATGCCCGCTACACCTCTTCGATCGAGCTTCAATGCTAAGCCACGCTCAATAATCGCGCAAATGCTGCACGAAACTCATTGCGGTGCCGTTTGCAGACATGGACACGTGTGAGCTAATGCTTGGAATGAGTAACAGTGCCCGTGATTCGGTATATGATCTTCCGCCACTCCGTTAGCTTATTCTAAAGAACGCTCACGACTAACCTCCCTCCACGTTTAGTCTCTACCGAAAAAAAAAGCACACAGGAAGCCCGTCAAAACTCTAGGCCAGGAGCACCCCAATGCAGCCTCATGAAAACTTTTGTCTATCAGAAGTCTTGTCACGGAAAAAGCAAAAAAGGGCATGACTCAAGTAACAATTACAAAGAGTCAGCTTGTGTCTTAGCTCTAAGTACTCAGGCTACATGCCAAGGAGGGCTGAGGCACCCGGCTCACTCGAGATGTAGACTGTGTCATGACTATCGGTGAATCCATTGAATCTAGTGGCGGAGCATTTCGTGTAAGCTGTCGGGCGTTAGTTTTGGCTGTGTGCAGGCAGCATAGACGAAAACACCTACCACCCATATCCTCAAAGTACAGCCAGTCGCCAACATCTAGAGTCTGAGACAGGCTGCAAGACTCGGCAATGCAGTCAATGCCGTCACAAGTTGGCCCCCAGATGGAGTACTGGATGCCTTGCTCGGCGTCCGAGGCGCATCTGCCTTTGTCATACAGATACCGTTTTCCAGCCTTCAGTATGCGTGCCTCTGGATGCTGGTGGTCGAATATTATGCTCGAGAAATTGCCGTAGACCCCATCATTCATGTAGAGCATGTAAGATGCTGTGTTCAGCTCCGGGTCCCATACATAGCGACGAGCGATGATGCTGCAAGCAATGGTAAAGGCAGAAGATACATAGTATCTTCCTGGTTCGCCAATAATGCGAATGCTTGGAGGGAAGTGCACGTCGAGGGCTCGCGACAGCACGGCAGTCATTTCCTCAAAGCTATCGCCACAGAAGCCTCCACCGACGTCCAGCGTTTTGAGCTCATAGCCAACTGCTGCAGCTTGATCAAAGACGTATCGCGCGTCCTCCACTGCCCGGCAAAAGGCCTGGGGGTCGGAAGCGCCTGAGCCAACATGAAATGCTACTCCGACCACGTTGAGGCCGAGGGTTTTGGCCAACTCCAGGAGATCCTGGGTGCTTTCAAGCGCGGCACCAAATTTAAGGCTCAGGCGACAAAGACTAGCAGAGTCATCTGTAAGGATGCGGAGAAATAGTTCGGCATCAGAGCAAAGCTGCTTGATCTTGTACAGCTCGTCTGCATTGTCGAATGTCATCTGCTTGACACCGGCTTTGGCAGCAGACCGAACATAGGCGTTCGTCTTGCAAGGCTGAGCGTAGATGATGCGCGACGGATCAACGCCTAGGGATAGGACCTGATCAATTTCTGCCTTGGACGCGCAATCAAAGCCTGTCCCAAGCTCCGCCAGAAGCTTCAATACCTGTAGGTCCGGGTTGCATTTGACAGCTGACAAATTCAGTGAAACTTTCGACAAAAGTGTGGTCCGCGCGGGCACTTACCATAATGAGGCTTGACTCTGGGCAAGTTCAGCTTCCAGCGCAAGTGCTGGCGGTAGACTTCTCCCATGTCTGCAACAAAAAAGGCATCGTCTTCGCCGGCCTCGCAAACGTTGTGATTAATCTTGTTGATGCGCTCTCGCAAGGCGTTTCCAATTAACTCTTTCGGACTGACGCCATTCTGCTTTTGACTCTCGTAGCGAGTCAAATGATCGTACTGTGGACTGATATGAATCGGTATGGTTGTGTATTCCTCAGTAGATGTAATGGCAGAAGGTGCCATAACCATGCAGACAGTCGGTAGGAAGGTGATTTCTTTTAAAACACCGTGTACCAGGGTTAGGGTGGTCTGAAAGGCTCGAACGCGAGACTGATTTCTTGTCGAGGCCTCCGCGACTCTCCCTCGGAGAGAGGAAAAGTCCGAAAGGTCGTCCTATGCGGCAGCTGAGAGTTTGACAAGGTCTCGGGGGTGTTTTCTGGGGTATGAAGGACCAAGAGCGCTTCAAGTTCCCTTGAGTTCCGCAAGTTAGGGAGGTGGCAAGTTGTTGAGTATGTGGCGATGAGGTCGTGTCGAGACAATTTGGAGGTCAAATTGTGTCGAGGCTGCTGGAGCCGTAATGTAAGAGTGCCTTTAGCAGAGCCAAAGGCAAGACTAATACGGAAGCACTGAGAGTATAGCTGTCACTAGAGAAGTCAGATATGTGGTGTGGCAAGCTCCATGGGCGAGTATGAATGCACTCGGGACAGCGAGTAAACAAGGTGACGATTCCCAACAGAATTGGAGAGCAAACACACACCTGTTACGTGGGGAAGTCGATGCAATAGTGACAGCGGAATGTGCTAATAATGGGAAAATAGGGGAATAACCAAGAAAGAAGGCAAAGGAAGAGGGAGAAGAAGGAGCAGGACAGCAATTCGACCAGCTTTTTGAAAGCGTTGGAAATTCTGCCCAAGGTTAGTGGGGCATCTGGCGTCACCTAGCTCTACCTAGCGCTGCAAAACACGTCCGTATACCGGTCCCCCTTACAGAGTACCAGCCATCGAATCCGAAAAATGCCGCAATCCATAAGGTTGTTCTGAGCTTGCACGACAGCATGCTTGGGTCACTTGCATTCGACTCATCCAACCGCAATTCAGCCTCCCCCTGACTAGATACCGCCTGCGTGGACGCATACCTTAATACGACATGAGTCAACCCAATGCTTGTGCATCCGTCGGTGTAGACCGCTTCTCCTTCTTGTCTCTCGATCCAGAAAACGCCATACGTATGGGACTTCCTTGCGACATACACCTTCCTTTAGCCGCTTGATGATGCATCGTTCCAGCAAGTGATAGTCTTTCTTGGTAATAGCACGCCACTCTGCTATCTTTGATCAGGCGTTCATTGGAGCTATCTGGAACAGGAGCCATCTGTTTCATTTCTTTTCTGGTGAGATGGAGAGGACGGTCTCCATTCTTGGGCATCAACGCCTTAACCGGCCTTGAATCCGGTTGCTGTGACGCCTGTGAATCTTGTATTGAATCCGTCATTGATTTCTCAGCGACAGGATCATGAGCCAATTGTCAGTCTCGCCAGCTGGTTTAAAAAAACAAACAAAAATAAAAATAAAACCTGCCAAGTGAGTGGCATCAGCTGTGACAGAAGAAGAGTGTTAATGCGACACATCATCTGATGAGAGCGATACTCCCATACGCACGTTATGCCAAAGCGTAGAGCAACTTTGAGTCATCACGATAGGAATTCACGTGCTATTTAGTATTTCAATGAAGTCAGCGTAATTTTAGCAAGATGCGAGAGTTGTGCAAGGTCTGTGAGAAAATATGTGAAGCCACCAAGCCCATCCGACACAGAAGTTAGAATTCTCCCAGTAAACGGTTGCGGCAGTTGCGTAACCTCATGTATCAAGTGCCATAAGCGCATTAACATGGGAGTCTTAGGACTTAGAGGTTATCTAAGAAGCCAAGAACCCAGCTGCACACCGCCTAGGACTCCTCTATGTCCGCAAAGGAAGTGGACAAGCCAGGAGACTGTTCGCAGACCAATAAAATCATACCAAATGCTGACATATTCAATCCGGTATGCGAATTCTCAACACCAACTCCTACGCGTCCCAGAACTACAATGGCGGATTCGAAGCAAAAAGGACCGGCGGATAGGAACGAGCGCCAAGGCATCTCGATCAAAAGCAATGCATTCCATGCTGATGCTACCCTATATCCCGCGCGCCAGCCCGCTATGCCTCCCATCTAGTCTAAACTTTATCATGTACAGTACTACAGTACAACCGAAGCGCAGCTGCTGATGACGAGCTCTTGCAGCTCTCTGCGCATGCCGTTCGGATCGGGATCGGGTATCGGTGCTCCTGATGCAGAGATAACAACAAAAAGAAAAGCTCGTCCTAAGGCGATATGAAAACTAATACAGGCTTGGTGAAGATTAGAATAAGGGTGAGCACAAGATCCGAGGTCCCGCCCGCTCTACATGATTCACGTCTGATTGTACAATCCCAGCCCAAATCCCCATTCGTCTGCGCCTTGCTTGTCGAAATCATAAGAATACATGTATACATGCGCGAAAGGCAGGTCCGGGCGCAATCTAGCGACTGCGTGCCAAACGCTGCAAGGCAGTGACGAGACCTGTCCGAGACCGTTAGCCAGCAGGAAAAACACGAGAAAAACAGAAACGAAAAGTGAATTCACCTGTCGTGCCCTGCGTCAACGTCGCCATCGCCTCCGTATTCCGCTTCCCAACGCTCACGGTCGTCACGTCGCGCACTTTCCCTGCCAAGCCCTGGCCATCCGCCAGCTTGTTCGCCCAACGGAACACAATCTCATCTTCGCGGTCGTCGCCGGCAACCATGAGGAAGTCGATTGGCGCCGGCGTCTGCGACGCCAGTTGCACGCCGCCACTGCGCGGCTTGGCCTCGCTTGCGCCAGCACCCGCCTCGGCGGAGCCGTTCATACCGTTCTCCTTCACGCCGTTTGGCATCGCCACCGATCCGTGACGGCTGTGGTGGCCCTGCACGCGCGCCTCCGTCTGCTGCGCCTGCATGGCCTGATGGCGCAACTTCATATACACCTCCGCAGCGGCACTGCCCTTGGACCAATCCAGCGGCTCGATGACGACAGCGCGATCGCCCGTGGGCACAGCGTGCACGCGCTGGCTCTCGCACGCATCGTTGATGTGGTTCACGCAGTCGCCCGCCTGGCGGCTCGCGGCGTCGCGGTCGGCCGCGTCGTCGTAGTGGAAGATGAGGCTGCAGTGCCGCTCCTGGATCCACGAGCCCTCGACGCGCTCCTGGTAGTACTGCAGGATCTGGCGCACGGGCTGCTTCCAACGCTGCATCGCCTCGAGGTCCGCGAACTCGAGCCAGGGCGTCGCGTCGGCTTCCACGGTGGCAGAGCCGGGCCCCGCGCTGGGCACCGTGTGTTCGCGGATGAAACACCCGTTCTCTGCGATGATGCCAAGGCCGGGGCATTGCTGGAAGAGGTGCTCGAGCTCTTCCGGCGTGCGGCTGGACATGATATAGACGATGTTCTTGGGGTCCTCTAGGAGCTCGTTGAGGGTGTCGATGACGCGCTGTGGAGAGGTAATGATTTGTGAGGAGACAGAGCCGTGGATGGCGAGGGTGCCTTCGTAGTCGAGAATGAACAGACGGCCCTTGGTGGCGGCTTTGTACTTCTGGACGAGCTGCGTGACGGACAGACGAGGGATGGTCATGGTGTCGCGCTGGTAATGCTCCTCATGGACCTTGGCAAGCTGCTTAGCGAGCGCGCTCATCCAGTACTCGCCAGTCTGGGTCATGACCACATGATGGAGCCGTTCATGGCGGCGTGTTCGTTCATCCTCCTTCATTTCGAGTGCCAATCTGATGGCTTCAGCGCATTTCTGGTAGTCCCAGGGATTAACGCTGAGTTGATTGCTGCCAAAGACGGCAGCAGAGCCAGTGAACTCGGAAAGAATGAGAGGCCCGTGCTTCTTGCTTTCAGCATCTTTGCCATCTTGGCAAAAGACGTACTCGTGAGCGGTGAGATTCATTCCCTCACGGAGTGATGTAATCATGAGAACGTCAGCAACGGAGAGAAGGGCGAGGTACTGCGAAAAGCCTATATCTTGTTTCAAAAAGACCAAAGGCTGGTGAGCAAGTGTGGAGTGAACAGAGTCGATGCGTGTCACGATGTCACTAACAGTTGCGACAAGCTCATTTTGTTTTTCGTTGGTCGAGGTAGCAACTTGGAGGAGGACGACCTGGTCGCGCCATTCCGGATGCTTGTTGAGAAAAAGCTCAAAAGCGAGAAGCTTTTGGCGGACACCACGGACGTTGTCGAGTTTATCGCGTGCAACAATCAACCGTTTGCCAGCGTATCGCTCACGAATAACTTTGATCCAGTCGCGAACATCTTGCTCTTCTCGGGCCGCTGCTAATGCCTGTGGATCGATGCCCATGGCAAGGCTGGTCACGTTAACAAAGTGGTCTTCGAGTTGAACGCCATCTGCAGTCGCTTCCACAATGAGAAGGCGACTGCAGGTCTGTAAGAAATGGTGGGCATATTCAAAGGTTTGGAAGGCGATCAGATTTGCGCCGAGCATGCCTTCGAGGAGCTGCTTGCGAGTGGAGAGGCAGCGAAAAACTTCGGAAGATGGAAAGGCGCTGTGCAGGAAGAAACCAATCTGAGCGTCGGGTAGCTTCTTCCTGATCATGCCAGGAACCAGGAGAAGGTGGTAGTCGTGGATCCAGATGGTGTCACCGCGCTTGTAGCTGGAGCAAATCTTGTCGGCAAATGCTTGATTGACGTTCACATAGTAGACCCAGGAGTGATCTTCGTACGCCTTGCTCTTGGGGTGATCAGGAATCTGGTAGTGAAAGACTGGCCAGAGAATTGTTTTGCAGTAGTGTGCATAGTGACCATCTAGATCCGTGTCGCTGGCATAGACTGTCAAGGCGTCGTACTCGTTCTCGAGCTTTTCAGAAATCTCATCCTTCTTGCCATCGAGCAGGGTATCTGTCGGGAAACCGAGGGTACCTACCCAAAGGACGTCCTCGACAGTTTGCGCGGCTTGAGCGGCCCGCACTGCATTCGTAAGGCCACCGTTTCCCTGAACGGCAGGCTCAATAGTCCAGTTGTCGCCGACAAGGCGCTCGCCACTAGATGCGCGGGACGAGCGATTGCGCGGGGACTGTTTTCGCTCACGCTGTTGCTTGAGCCTCTCCTGCGCCTTGGCATATTCTAAAATGTCATTTGGGGGAGCAGGATCGGCTCTTGGTCGAGGTTGGTTGAAAATACCCGCACTACCACTCCATTCATCAATGTGAGAATCAGTGCGGATGAGAGTCCGAGCATCAGTGTGCTTGAGGAAGTGCTTCGCAGCGGTCGGGCGCCACTGGGCAAAGAATTCCTCATGGTCGGCATTTGGGTCGGGCGTGCCCGGAGGTGTTGGGCCGGTGAAGAGGCTAGGCTGCGGCAGCTCGTGAAAGGATTTATGACTGGAAAGGCGGATGGGAAGGGCCGGACGCGGCGGCGGAGGAGGAGGTTGCTGAGCCTCATTGGGCTCGTCGTGGAAGTCGACAGTATAGGGCAGAAAGCTAGGGCGGTGACATTAGCAGCCGAAGCATGTAAAGCAATACAAGTGCAAGCAATTGACTCAGTATGAAGCATTGGAAAGGTAGAAAACTGGAAAGGTGGCTTACAATCCCGCAACAAACGTGGGCATTCTGGGCAAACAAAGAGGACGGGGAGGAGGAGCAGGCGCGAATTATAGCTACACGGCTGTCCGATGAACAGCTATGCGCAGGCAAGAGGTACAATTAGGGAGGGAAGAGGGCAGAATAAAGGAGAGTGGGAAGTTGGCTACGTGCAGAAAGGAATGAGGGTGTTGGGTGTCATCAGAGGAGCTGGGAAAGGCGGACAAGCAACGTCACAATGAGCTGGCCAGCTCCACGCTCCCACCTCTCCAACGAGAGATGAAAGTTGGAGATCACGGCCAGGCCCGTACCTCACGCCCGTGGCCCTGTTTCACCACGGGCTGCCGTCGATTGTCACCTTCCCTCGATCCGGTACCTGACTGTCTGAACGTTTGCCATTTCCCTGTTCTCTTTGCCCCGAGGCATGGCAATCAGGTACTTGCTTCCAAGCACCATGTTTATCCACATGATAGCACGGCTCATGTGTCTCTGTAATTACAGGAAACTCTTTGAACCACGTTTCTCGAGGTATCAGCGCTGTACTCAGCTCGCTTCCAACATCAAACATCCCTTCCACATGCTCAGCCCTCTGACGTCGTGCCTTGGCCACGTATGGCGCGCTCCAATCACCACGCTTCCCCCTCTGCCATGAATGATCCTGGTGTGTCCGCGTGGCTTCTCGGGTGAGGCGTCCGTTCCGGTCCTGTGTACCTAACCTTATTCATCGGCGCGCCGACTGGTCATCAAGACCTATGCTAGATCCGGCCTCGGTGACATCGTAACTTGACCATAATCGAGACCAGCACAGATGAAAATGCACCGAATTGGAGGCTGGATGACGCCCAACCCCCTTCTCGGTTCTGAACGGGGCATGCCGTGTTGGGAAAGCTGTCCAAGTCAGCTTTTCCGGAAACGGCCAGGCACACTGACGTAATTTTTTGGTGGTTTCATGATTTGCGATGTCTCAAGGCTCATCTTCTGCACCTCAGCTTCTACCGCTGCCTAGCCTTCTTGCCCAATTTTCCGGCTAACACGGCTGAAGTTTTTATTAGTATGGGAGCCTCCATCAAGGAAATGGTGTCACTAACTACCGGCTGGTGGTCAAAACGCACCCCGCAGTAGAGGCATTCCAACTCTGCACGAAGTACCGATGTCAATGAAAGTCCCGAAAAGCAGCGGTCGACCGTAACTCAAGATGCTTTCCTGTCATAAGCTGCTAGCACCTGATAAGAATACGTTGATGTTGCGGACGAGATTCCAGCAGATATGGTTCAAGCCAATCTAAAGATAATTGAGAATAAGATGAGAAGATGGCGACTTTGATGATAGCTTCAGCTGAATGCTGAGTCTAATGAAAGTGGATGAAAGAGCACTGAAGCTGACCGCTGAGTATCCACAGTCGTTACAATATCACTATCGCAAATGGGAGCAGAGTCTGTGCGTGCTGCGACTAATTCTTCAACTACAGTTATACCATCCATTTATATATTTAATGTATGTAGGTACTTTGACTCGCACGTTTACCGTATTGGAACTTCACGGCATGTCAAAGGAAATGTCGTAGCTAAACAACTACACATGCCAATGGTTTAGAGTTGGATCACAAGTTCCTCTATCAAAATCTCCCAGGGTCAGATCACAAGGTTCTCTATCAAAATTTTCCAGATTTAGATCATGAGATCTTCTATCAGAGTTCTAGCTATACCCCTCGCGTCCTTGAGCGTGTAAAAACTTAGACCTACGGTAAAATTCAACAATCAATCTACCAGGAGGGCACATGGCGTTGGTTAGTCATCTCTGTTTGCTTGAGCAACGACTAAATTTCTTTTATCATACCTTTTAGGGCCTTGGCGTAGGTATCTCCCGTTCAAGATCGAGCGTGTATGTTGTTTTTGACTTCGCAGCGACTCTAATTCGCGTAGTGCGAGCTTTAATGGCTCGGACAGGAAATGCAATTCCGTTACACTTTTCATTAGTCAAAATTCAGATTGCCCTAGCGCCCACATTGTGACAGGCCATTTGAAAATATTGATATAAAAGGAAAACCCTTCTCTGCGTTCTGATCCTCTTTCTTAATAACCACAGTGTCCTTGCCCGCTGACTCCCGCAACTCACTACCAAAGCACTATCCTGCAGCACGATACCCCCAAACCGGAATGAAGCTTTTCCTCTCTGTGCTCGTCCTCGTGACAATTCCCTGCGCTTCTGCCCGACCTGTGGTCATCCACCCCTGGGCTCGTCCTGTAGAGATGGCGAGCACCCATAACTTATTCAACGTTACCAATACTGCGTGGTTTCCATGGATCTCGTTCGAGAAGGATCCCCAAAAAAGGTCCATGGCCGATCCCAAGACACACATTCTGCTCGCAAAGGTCAACGAGACGCTTTCCAATCCGAACGGTCAATACAGATTTTTCCGAGCCTCCGCCAACTGGTCTGACCCTCCACTCCTCCACTCCGCTATCATAGACACCCATGGTCACCCCATCATCTCTATCTTCGCCCATCCACCCCGAACCAACACCACCACCCACCATACTATCTCCCATTTCCTTCGCCCTTTCCACCACCACGGCCCCGAGAAACGGCCGAACCAGCCAAGAGGCGTCTTCGGGGACAGACTACCCGCCGTCAACTCCCCCTCGGACCCCAAGCTGCCGTACCTGCAGGTCTGGACGCGCTACGACCGCGACGGCCACCCGCACGCCGAGTACCTCCCGATCCGGAACCAAGACGACGCGCGCCGCTACCTCATCCACGGCGTCCTGGGCCTCGTCGGCTACGATGTCGACGACCCCACCCAGATCGCCGGGTACAAGCCGGCGCCGTACCGCCCGCCGTACGAGTACAAGCCGGAGCAGGCGCATGAGAAGGCCGAGAGGGATGAGGTAAGTATTCCTGATAGTGTGCATAAGCAGCCGTGGGGGGTGTGCTTTGATTCGCGCATGGACATGCTGTACGGAAAGGGCACTTTGGAGGCCATTCGGAAGAAGTACGAGAAGGAGCACAAGAAGATTACGCCGCAGCCTCCGAAGTATGGTGGGTTTTGTGCTTTTTGACTAGGTAAGTTGTATCTATTAGTGAATGGCAATAAACTAACACGTTGATCATCGGACATATCTCGTTTGGGGGTCTCCTCAATGTATTTTTGGGCATTCTGAACTTTTAAATCCAGTGTGGTGCTTTTGGGCCATTCGCGCGAGCGGTCGGTCCTCGTCGTATTGTCTCCAATTCAAAAAGTCTCCCATGTGTCATGACGATCTAACATCGAGAAGTCTGTCAAGCATCTATTCGTCATGGAGTATCGTAATCAGTGTATATATTGTAAGCTGAATTTTATTCCACGGGAATCCAGATTTACAGAGTTCTGATTTCGATGACTCTACCTGAGGATCTCCCGGAGTTAGTTCTCCCCTTTTCTCGAACTTAGAGACCCTTATTGTCAGAACTGAAGCAAGGCGCTTAGGAGGCCTTATTCCTGACGCCACATCATTTGTTCAGACTTGCTTCTTGAATCTTTGTCGTGAATCGAATTTTCCCTTGGCAAAGGTTCTTCTACTGCGACTGTCTGACAGGAAGTTCTGCAATATCGTTCAAACCACGTTTGATAAGTATTCGAGGTGTGAATTGAATACCCAATCAAGGGTAACCCTTCATATATACGATTCAAAGAATCACTATACGGTGTAACATGCTGTGAATGCTACCACAAAGACATGCGTACCGTCTTCCTGACTCGGTAGGCCAACGTTCTGAAGATGGACTTCCCTTGAATGTTTTCCTCACGTTCTGCAAGTAAGGTTTTCGGAGAGACCCAATCTAAGAACAAGGAGCATCATCAACACGGTTTTCTACTACTAAAACATCTCTACTCCCTTATATCTCGCGCCTTTCATCCACTGTTCGAGCGCCATATGCCTATCTTAGCTACCTGGAAAAGCTGAAAGCAACCCACAAATGTTATCCATCCCTCATAGAAGACGCTCAGATCCAGTCTGCAGAATTAAATCCTCCTCGTTCACTCCAACCACAAGCGATCTGCATACCCGCGAGAAACATATCCATCAACCCAATCTCAACTACACACGAAAACCTCTGCAA